>JAHDVE020001383.1:0-172500 GCA_022606495.2 Halesus radiatus
TTTATATTTCGTATATTGATTGTATGAAGCTATCACTTTGTGGTTATCCATTATAATCAAATGAAACAATCAAACTGTTTTAACCACATTTATTTTTCACCCCTACCGGTTTTGGAACAACCGTTCCATCGTCAGGGCAAAGCATTTACATGTTTTTAATGATTAAAGATAATATTAACAACTCTCAAAATGAAACCGCTAAGGTCCTGGGTTCGAGTCCCAGTTGCTATCGATATCTTTACTTTTCTGTATCTTTTCGGTTTCGTCTTTTATTTTGATAGTTGTTAATATTATTTTCAATTATTCAAAATATATTACAATGAGGTTTAAAAGCTTCAATAAGTCCAAATTGGAATATTTTATATATTACTTTATTTATTAAAAATTAGAAAAAAAATTGTAAATAGGTGTTTTACTGTTGTTTTAATTTGAATAGAATCATTTTTGTGTTGGGTGAATAAATCTTAACACAAGGTAATCATCGTACAATAAGACAAACTGAGGGATTAAGCACCAGTAAGCTGATTACACTCGCCCTTTTTTGTAGTGTGTAATGAGGGTATCAGTTTTTCTCGGTATTATATTCGTCTCATGCTTAGTATGAACGTATCCTTTCACAAAACTACCACATTGGAACTATTAATGAGATTTTCCCGCCCGGGGTACGGGAAATAGGACGAGATACTTTTCCTTTGGGAATATTTTTGACATTAGCGTGGAATGGTGGCATGGTGCAGTTATACGCGAGATTAATACACAGAAGGGCTTACAACTATAAGACCCACTGGCAATTTATTCGAATTTAAGGCACTCTCGCTAGGAAATGAGGCAGGAGGCTGTGCGCCGCAGATAATTTAGTCCCGCCTTTGTATCCGTCTTTTTATGGCGACCGCATAAAGTTTCGCGAGACTTTTTTCCGTTACTTTCTCTCGACTCCTCCAGAAAAGTTTTCTTTGTTATTCGGTATGCAGAGCCCGTTGCCGAAATGTTAAAGTTTCTGTACGTGGATGCAAATATTTTCATTATATAGTAAAATGCCTAAGAATCGCGCGGTTTAACGTAGTCATTTTCCTTTAAAAGTTTCTGTAATGAATATATTGTAGATGAAGCGCTGCTCGCCGAGTTTTTTTCTTTCAATGCATTAAATCATTTTATCTGTCGTTAAAAAGTTTAGGCGAAAGTAAAAGTTTTATCTAAATATGTTATATTTTATACGAACATCTTGGTTATATTTATTCTTTCCTCTCCGAAAACCAAAGCATAATATTAAATATTTTAAATTGTCATTGAAATCGAGAACAAATTGGTTTTCATTTCTCTTCGTACACGTGTCAAGTTAGTGTTTAGTTCAAATTAAAAGTACAAGAATAAAAGCAGCGTTCTTCTCTTCTTAAAATCATGTGTATAATCTCCTCGGTGCACTGTTTCGTGGCTGATCCTAGAGAGAGCATAGAACATGCACTGGAAGGCCTGAACTTGTTAAAATCGTATCGCGGCTTCCGGCTACCTCCTCGCCTCCTGTTCTCCTGGTCCAGGCGGAATCCCGGGTGACTGCGACATTTTCACCAGCTACATCCGCTTCCCGGAAGGCTATCTTATTATTTCAGCCCCGCACCGGGACGCCTTTATCGGCGTCGCGGCGTTAACCAAGAATTTTATTTTTTCCTACAAGGGTAAACTCAGATGCAACAGCTCCACGACTAATTCTGTAACTACAAGGTAAAAAATAAAATGGATACTCGGGTACCCGGTGGCAGTTCGCGATAAAAGCAGAATACAGAATGCTAAAATAAACGGGAGAAAATTAAACCTTGCATTTTATGAGCTTTCCGAGATTTTGCACTTATTGCTGTACGTTTTTAGAGCTCCCGTTTTTTGCTGTTTCCTCAAGTTTTATTACGTTTTTGCGTCTACATCGCAAAAACTCACACCTACTCACCCCCACATATAAAAAAAAAGCAATTGGTTTCGGATTTTGATTGCAATGATTTTGATTTACGAAAAAAAAAATTAGGTCCCGTTCTGTGGTCGACGATATTATCTTATTTTGTAACCTTTGATAATCTGGACTTTTACCTGGAACTTTACAATTTAAATAAATTAAAAGCAACAATTTTTTTTTCTCTTATATCCGTAATTCGATTTTTTTGTAAAACTTTCTGCATGGGACGTTGAGGCACAGAAGTTTTTTTTTTTTTACAGTAACTCGACACAGGAGTCCTTGAGGGAAATTATTTCCCTCAAGGCCTGTGTAATCTTTGGGGATGCCGTGTGGAGGGTCTTTTGAAAGATAGGAATGAGTGAACCTGGGTCTTGAGATTCATGTAAATACAGAGGCTGGCAGATCAATCCACAGCCGAGCTGTTGAATACACGAACGAGTTGTAGTTCTCATGTGACAGATATCAACCGTGTACAAATGTTGTGCGCGCGTTTGGCGTGTTTCCCTACTGTGCACCGGGTGCCGAAGGGATCAATGACGCTAGTTCCTCAGAGCATCTTCCATTGAAATACCGGTAGAACAAGGACAGCATTCCCACCCGACGTCTGTACTCCAAAGGTTGCAATCCGTTTTTTAAAATAGGGCAATCTATCAAACGGACCGCCCCTTTCTGCAAAGATTCAACGGTTTTTCAGATATTTTGGGGCTACCGACCAGAGGTGGCTGCCAAATTTTACAGTGGAGCGCAGTTGCGATTTGTAGAGGGTCAGCAATTGTGTACTATTAAAGTATGTGCTGGACTTGTATAGTACGCCTAGCTTCTGAGAGGCTAACTTTCCTCTGGCTTCTACGGAGCCTGCATACCTGAGCTGGTCACTTAAGGTTACACCAAGCATATCAATGGAAGTATTTTGATGTTGAAAATGAACAATTTATTGTAAAAGTAGTTCGCTGCAAATTTGCAAAAAATTAATTGACATTTAATAACACCCACATATAATATTTTATTAATTGATAAACTAAAGTTTTTAAGACAAGATTTTTGTGCATAGCGCAAAGGGTAACAATTATTTTTATAAACAATAATTATTTATAATAATAATAATAATTTGTCTCGACGCCACCTAGTGAGGGATTTAGCCGTTACAAGCCTTCCTCATACAAATAAAGTTGGTTGTTTACAGGTGAAATATAATAAAAAACCGTAATTATTGAATGAAACACTAGTATATATTGATTAACTTGGCGGGTTTGCGATAAGCCGACGTAGCTCAATGGTAGAGCATCTGACCGGATATTAAAAGGGTGTGGGTTCGAGTCCTGCCGGCGACATGTATCTTTGTTCGGAAGGTTTTTTCAATTTGGATGAGTGTTTTCAGGCTAATAATTATTGTTTATAAAAATATAATATTTTATGTTGAGCTCAAAATATGTAATATTTTTCTGAGTGTTGCTATCGATCAGACATCCTAAAAAAAACCACTGAATGTGTTTATTTATAATTTTGATGTTTATTTTGCAGAAAGGTTTTTTAATAAAAAAAAATCATTTTATTTTGCAGAGCTTTATTAATTAAAATTTATTTTTTTATAATAATTGTTATTATTTAAAACACACTTCTATGACACACACGATAGAGCAACAAACACTGTTTCTAACAAGCATGTTTGTGGAAAATAGCAGTAAAATGTTTAAACCCTTTGCAAATTCAAAATCATCATTTTCGAGAGAAACCCAGAATTAATACAAAATACACGTTGATGAAAGCTAACCCACCTCACTAATGTGAAATGTTTTTGTTTTTCAGCCTGACGAACCAGGTGGTGGCACTCAAGGAGATTCGACTGCAGGAGGAGGAAGGCGCTCCCTTCACAGCTATCCGAGAGGCCTCACTGCTGAAGGAGCTGAAGCATACTAATATCGTCACACTGCACGACATCGTGCACACTCGGGAGACGCTCACGTTCGTCTTCGAGTTTGTGGTGAGTATGAAATATTTGTTGTGACAATGGCCTATTATGAGCCTTCATTGGTGAAATCCATCAGTTTTCTGATATTAGTTTTTACACAACCATCTCCTATCTTTCAGGTCTCAGTATTTCTGATAGTGTGATTAATTCTTTGCTTTTAGTATTTTTTAATGTTAAAATCATGGTTGCAGTGGTGATATCCGGATGTTTTTAAAATGAGGCATTTGGATTCATTTTTGGTTTTGTGATAATATGGTACTTCAGTCAGCGAGTCATCTTTCATCTTGTTAATGGTGATTTTGTGTAGATACTTCTTCTCCATAAGTCTTCTGGAATTCGATGTATCTCAATGTGACCAGTTTCGCCAATTCTTTGCATTTGCGTTGTCGACCCACCACATCTATGGATGGCAACCTTTGCCCAGCATAGCTCCATTTGCATTTCTCTTTCTAGGTCTGCCTGTATGGTGACTATTTAGAGCATAGGTTCCTAAAATTTTTTCGCCGTGGACCCCTTTGCCAATCTTTTAATTTTCCGTGGACCCCCCAGTCTGTGTGTCCGAAACTTTGGTACAATACAATACTGAACTGGTATTTATTCACTGCGCGATGCATTGCTGCTGGTATGAAAATTTAAAAAAACCTGCACATGAACGTGCCTGCGTGGACGCAATACGCTTTAAGTGCGTAGTAGGCTTGTCGAGAGACACTACAGTGCTTTACTAGGCGTGCAGTCTAAATGAACTCCGATCCGTGGACCCTCATTTACATCTCGTGGACCCCCCTTTTTTTCTCCCTGCCATGGACCCCCGGGGTGTCCATACGAACCACTTTGGGAACCTATGATTTGGAGTAATCAAGTAATTGGTGTTGTTTTGTATGTTTAGGACACTGACCTGTCCCAATACATGGAGAGGCACCCGGGTGGGCTAGAGGCGCGCAACACGCGGCTGTTCCTGTTCCAGCTGCTGCGCGGCCTGGCCTACTGCCACCGGCGCCGCGTGCTGCACCGCGACGTCAAGCCGCAAAACCTGCTCATCAGCTGCGCTGGCGAGCTCAAGCTGGCCGACTTTGGCCTGGCCCGCGCTAAGAGCGTGCCCAGCCACACCTACTCCCATGAGGTGGTCACCCTGTGGTACAGGCCTCCGGGTGAGTCACTCTTCCTCTATCATTATCCTATCCATTTCATCCAAATCTCTTCTTCTTCCCTGTCTCCTTTCAGCAACCCCCCTGTCTTTAAGGTTCCCATGGTCTTAATTTTATATTTTTCTTCTCATGTTTTTATTTTATTATTTAACCTTTTTTATTTTATTGTATTCATTTCTCTTTTTATATTGTATGTATTTCATGTGATATGACAGACTGGGTTTGCACTACCCACCTAGTCCTGCTGGATTAAAAACTCAAATAAATTAACTCCAGATCCTATGAATGGAATCCAATTCTTTAAACTTGTATTTTTTCTAGCAACTATCTTTCCTGTCTCCTTTATGGTTCCCATGGTCTTAACCAAACCCCTTCAGCTGTACATTTCATCATATTGCTCTTCTGTTTTGTACTTCATGAGAATTTATTTTTTAAACCGAAACCTGTTTTTACTAATGTGAAGTATAATATGTTTTTTCTAGATGTTCTGCTGGGCAGTACAGAGTATTCAACCTCCCTGGACATGTGGGGAGTTGGTTGTATATTTGTTGAGATGGTAACTGGAGTCCCCACCTTCCCTGGAGTTAGAGATACTTACGACCAACTAGACAAAATATTCAAGGTACGCACTATCCAACTTCACATGTAATAAAAATACATTTTGCTGCTGCTTTATTTTGAGAATGTTGGTCATTTTTATATCTTCACTTAACTATATTAATGTAAAAGACTTAACTGAGAATTATATAAATAATTTCTCACTAAAACCTCACCCGAAACAGATCATTCACACCACAAAAACTGTCCGCTGGAGAATGTTATTCAGTCAAAGAAATCTTATAAATAAAATCAAATAGATGGTGACACCAGAACTTACCATTTGAGTTTTTCTTGCTGAAGCAAAATTTTTCCAACTAATTAACTATCACGCCATTTCACCGCAGGGGTAGGAATAGAGGTTAGATCACATACTCCTTGCTTCATTCACATTCATGCATGCTCTTCTGTTATTCTGACTCTTGACATGACCCGACTCACATATTTGATTCACTTGATTGTGCCATGTCTTCCTCGGGTGTCCCCGACTATTTCTACCATTTACTTTCGCATCATATAATTCTCCTTACTCTTTTCTTCATTCATCGGCTTTACGTTCTCTAATTAGTTTGTATATTTTTGTAAAATAAAAATAGTTTTTGATATTTTTAAACGAGATCATGCTTATACTAATATTGTTTGTGTCGATTGCAGGTGCTGGGCACACCCACGGACGAGACGTGGCCGGGCGTGTCACGCCTGCCGGGCTACCGGGCGCACCGCAGCGGGCCGCACCGCGCGCGTCGCCTCGGCACCGTGTTCCCGCGCCTGCACGACGCACGCGAGGCTGAGGCTCTGGCGGCACGTCTTCTGCAGCCCGACCCCGGCGCCCGTGCGCCTGCACCCGATGCCCTGCACCACCCCTACTTCGCAGGCCTGCCCAGGCGGCTCTATGACCTACCCGATGGTAATTCCACACAACATACAGTGTGCCCCACTCATACATAACACAAGCAGATGGGCCATGAAACATTATTCATATGGTTCCATGATAAAACAGAACATTGAATGTTAATTTCTACTTCACATCAAATGCACAACTTTTAGTGGCCCCGCTACTTTGATTGTCCTTTACTATGGTACCAGTACACAGTCGGAGGACACGCTAACATTTGTACATAAAGTCGAACAGTTACTAAACGCACTGGTTTAAAAATATTTCCTATAAATTTGTAATCCCCGTGCGAAATTATGAGAAAGCCATTAGTAATTGCTAGACTATATACTCGTATAGTAGATGTTTCTTTTATTCTAAGGGGTAATTTATGTACTCAACTGCTTGGTTGTAGAATTGTTTGCGGATTTTTGTATTTTCTCTCTTCTACAATATGCATCTCCATGTTTACTGTTTCCCTTTCTTAAAAGGATCCTCTACACAACTCTTCCCTCAAAGATAACACAGATTCTGAGGCTCTGAAACCTCAGGGCCTTCTGTGTTTTGGGTGGGTGTGGTAAAGAACCATTTCTTTCAACCCCGTTTCTTATGACAGATTTACATTTGAAAATGTTGACTTTATAAATCCTTTGGAAGACATTGTAGGTATGTATATTAGTTTTGATTTAAATTTAAAACCGTTTGTTATTTTGTTTGTTACAGAGGTATCAATATTCAGCGTTGAGGGGGTAAATCTCCACCCGGAACACCGTCAGGCGGGTATAAAGTGAGGAAGGAAACCACCACGTCTCAGACTGCCCTGCCTTCGAAGCAATGTGTCGACCCGCCGCGGTCGAGTGTAGATAATTTTTTAAGTAAAATTTACGTATAAACAATTGCGAAAGCATGTCATAGTGAGAGGAAACGAAACGCCAAGAAAAATACCTGTTCCATACGGTCTCTTTTGTAATACGAAGATAAGATGCTAAGAATAGGCGTTCCAAGGAAATGCGCAGGTGGACATTGATTTTATCCCGTATGATTGTATTCAATGAACTGATATAGTAAAATTCATGATTTCTCTATTTATTCGCCCTAATTCAAATTGATTGTTTATGTTGTCATCAGATGTTTAGATTTAACAAATGAATTGTCATTAAAATTATTTAATTATTTTCTTCTATTAGAGTAATTTCCTTTACTTTCCCATTGACATTGTTCATCACCTCCATGGTTAGAACCCTTATTTGGAATACTACTAAGCCGATTTATTTGGTACTTGTTTATGTTTATTTAATTGCATTTTTATTGAATATTGTCAACTAAAGACAAGGGCTCTTCATCTTGGTTACTAGGCAGAACGATCTGTTTTATTTTTTTTAGTGTAATCTAGTAAAAAAATATTTTAATATGTAAATAAAACAGATTTCACTCCTTCAGAATAGATGTTGGATGCCATTTTTATCTTTTCGTATCAATTCACTCCCATTGAAATTACACCTCTAATGCTAGTCATAATTCTCATGAATTGAAGCGAATGGGTTGGTTAAAGAAGCCAGTGTTTTTGTAGAATGTTAAATATCTTGTTGAGGAAATCCTGCAATATTTGATTTATTTAATGTAATTTAATGCCATATATTTTTATCCCTGATAATTTTTTGACTTGATAAATTAGAACTCTTCTCAATTTCTGTGGCTAAGATAAAAACAATATTGCCACTTGACCAATAATTCTCTTTTATTTATCCCTTCAAAAGCTTTAATTTTATTTACAAAGAGAGCATATCAACGGCAGAAGGGCTAATTGAAGTAATCGACAATTTTGAATGTCAAATATCAATCATTTACGTCAAATTACATTCTTAATTGCACTAAAAGCAGCAGATTTGTTAGAGGGTAAGTTTCCAAATTTTCATTGTAGATAAACATCGACTATACATGTTGCCGCAGTTTTGTTTTTCGAGTAAAATTTCATCAAAAAGTGAAAAACGAAAAATTTGGTGTTTACGCCAATTAGCCTTTCTGCCGTCGATATTATAATTATAAAATAATATTACGTAATGTTTGTCGAGCAATTTGTTTAAAATTATTGTAAATGTAACATTTTTCACTGAATATATTGTTTTATTTCATGAATAAATAGCTGTTTATTATAAAATACATGTATATTTTTTGAATCATCTAAATATTATTAACCATACAAAATTGATACATAATACAAATGAAAATTCCCTCAGTCGAGTATATCTCTGCCAATCCAACCATTGTTCCCAAACTGTTTCAAGTGCCAACAGCTTTTATTACCTATCCATTTCCTTCTATACATCACTTTATTTTTATATAAAAGATATTACCAGTTGGGATATTCATACAATTAAATATTATGGAGTATTCATAAATTATAAAAATATTTCTTACAAAAAATTTATAAAATGATTCAAATGCGATCTGATTTATAAGACACCACACATAAAAGATTCTTGCGGCTTGTAATTGGTGAAATTCTTTGAGAACAGATCAATACACTCATAAAATCATTCTAACAATCACATATGTAACTTTATTTTTCCTCATTCATTGAATCGAAAAACCTTATTTTTACCAAATGTGAAGAGATTGGTATAGGTATAAATTGCCTCATTATTTTATTAAAAAATCACAGAATAGGCTACCCAAAGCTATGTAATCTTAGTTTTAAATTATACATATGCACCGCATATATAAAATGTCCATTCTCTTAGGGAAATATACTTTATAAGAATTGATCACCATCAATAAAACGAATTAATGCTCCAAAACTTCCTAACTATGCAGATTACTCCAAAATGTGCATCAGTCAAACACTATTAAAAAATAATGTGTGCTACATATATTTTATACGCCGATTCTTATACAGCTTATTTCTCTAAAAAAAAAAACCACAAAAATAATGTTTTAAACATCCAAATTCAATGCATAGATTATACTATATTATTGTATGCACCAATATCTCATATCTTTAGTCAGCCGTCCGTTAAACATAAGATATCTGAGGAGCTATTCAATTATATTTGGCAGGGGACTATGTGTAAGAATTCAACTTATTGTAATCATCAAAAGACAACATCACCAATGTTTGATCTTTCAATATATTCTGAAAACCCATCTCATCTCTAGGTTCATCACTTTTAGAAATGTTGTCAGTTTAGGCAGGATAGCTTTTGACCCTCATAATCTCTGTTCCTCGAGATTAGCCAATATGCAGTTTTGTGTATCGAGGTTTGTTTGTTATCTTTTGAATTACCTTGCATCACATAGGCACATCACACTGCTGTCTCAAAGACAATTGACCCGACATATGAGACTTGTTACAAGGTTGGTTTCGATTCATAGTAAAATGTGATAATTTGCATATTGTGATATGAAATGAGACAGAATATAAAATTCATGTAGTCATCGACGCCAATTATGTAACTTCATTTAGTGTTTAAATTTTGTGGGTTTATAGACATAAAAATAAATCCATCTGTTAGCTTTATATTTGAATTTCATAGAAAAGCTTCAAGTACGATCTAGAAAGTCTATGTATATTGAAGGAATTACACTAAAGTTTTACGCACTCAAATTCCTTCCATGGTGCTCAATATAACTAATAGTCAGTTAAATACGTAGACGCAATATGTTCAGTGCGTATTGTCTAGCCTAATATTGTGTAAAGTTGTGTAGCGTAGCCACTAGCCACCTCATGTTTCCTCGTTTTCCGTAGCGCAGACCCCTAAACCTAGAGATGACTGTACTTCCCACACCACTGTATCTATCTATTCTTATCTTGTCAATGTGTCCTTTGTAGAAACTCACATCTTGCTTTTGAATTTGCATTTGTCAATTCGGAGGAGTGTAAATTAATCTTACGGACATAAGAATGTAATATTTACTGGAACTACTTTGTGTTCTTGCATTAAAACTAGTATTTAATGCAGCAATTTTAGTCTAATTTTGCCATATTCATTTTGTGAATATAAATTCATGTTTATATTTTGTAGAATATATTATTCTCTATAAGTTCAATTTTATGACATACATAATTCCTAATAATACAAACATATTATTCTATTTACACAAACAAACAAAAACAGAATGTGAGAACACGCACATTATTATATTTTTATTTTAACAAAACATTATGGCGTCGTTTATAAATAATTGCACTTATTGACCATAAACTATACTAATTAATTTATTGGAATTCATCCATGGAAGGTCCTTATAAAAATGTTCATTCATCACCCGACACGTGTTGTCAGGAAGCAGGCTTAAGTACTTATAAGTTATATTCGCTATTAACCATTTATTTGTGCAATACGATCGCAAGCCAAATTGGAAATGGTTTCAATACATTATGAAAAATGAAAGTAAATTGCCGGATGAACAAAAAACCAACTTTTCATTAATGCTTTTCTCACAGTTAGTTATTATTCAGAGTTTTCCCAAAAGATTATTGTGTTATTTTTCAGTTAATATCCCAATCACCACACTCGTGACGGGATACCATATTGTTTAGGTTTGTTATAATCACATCCCATCTAGTATTCAGCAAATATAAATGTGTGCCATTAAGTAAAGTAAAGTAAACATGTTTTGTCAAGATTTATTAGAGTTTCGGAACAGGAGATATTAAAATATCTAGAAGCCGTGTCTTGGTCTGTAGAAACATTTAGCAACAAGAAACTAGTTAGTTAAACAGCAATTATTCAAAATGTGCAAATAAACGTACCTTAACCTGATTTAACAAGTTGTGCCGAGTATTTTTAAATTTTAGATGGTACTGAGCGATACAATTAAACACATTCTGAATGTTGTAAACCGACAAACTTATGAGTAGAATATAATGGGGTGTTTCTGGATTTTACACCAAACTTCATAAAATGTATTTGTATTTGATTGTAGAACAGTAGGTCAGTAAATAATGTAGACGTGGATTAGTACTTTCTACATTGCTATAGATGATTTACAAACAAACTATCACATTTTACAGTTCAGATTTGTAGACCTGATTCTAAATCTCTGTTTTACCCTATCCAATAGTTGTCTGGCTCTTTATCTTTATCCTAGCAGGCACCTACACTTGACAACACGTACTTGATGGAGTCTCCGGTTTGTTTGATTTAACTCTTCATCTACATTAAATCCATTTGGGAAACTCCACTGATCAACGGTTAAGGCAATTCATTATTATTATATATATTTTATCACATTAATGAATTGTTTCCAATGTATCATACACAATGTGATTTGATCTTATTATTTTCCAAATGTAAATCTATTGTTAGTAATGTAATTCAAATAGGAAATAATATTAATAATATGATCTTTTTATATAAAAATATTGTGTAAATACAAATTTTGAACTGATAAATAAATTTATTTCTAAACGGCTAATATTGTTTTTATTTCATAAATATTTTCCTACAAATAATGATGTCAAGATCGCACACAATATTATGCAATAATATAGAAAACATTATTTAATTAAAAATAAATTATACAAATAATAAATTAACTAGACCATCATGGTACCTAGGTTGATTGTAAATATAGACTATAATTATTAATATAATAATTCAATCTTATAATTAGGACAATCGAAAAAAGGGGTGTTCAGACGTGAATACACAGTCTTTTGTTTTTATTCATTTTGTAACCTCCCGTAACCTTTCTGGGGATTACGTGTAAGAATTTAACTTATTGTATTCATCGGAAGACAGCATCATTTTATATCCTCCCGTGTAAATCTTTCTTCGTCCTTCAGGAATGGCTGGAACTCCGATGATATTACTGTGAAGACCGACATCCTCCTTTTTATAGCCTACGACGGTATCGCTATATCTTCCAAAGGAAGCCAGCGCAGTTGCCATGTCAGCATCTGATTTGAATGTATTAAAAGCTTCCAAGAAATTCATCAGTGGCAGATGAAACATATCTGGCTTTTCTAATGTTTTTTGTTTCAAAACATTGCAACATCTATCTATCTCCAGCAGAGCATCTTCATAAGGCGAAGCTTGGTTATCTTTCTCCAAGCAGATGGAATGGTTGGATCTTTCCAAGAAGACATCATCACAGAGTACATCGTTCCAATCGGTGTTCACTAAAGCTACTTTCTTTTCTTCATCCAATCCAACCCTTTGTTCAATTGCCATGTCTTCTATTCGTTTGTTCTCCAACATTTCTCCAATTACATCGTTGCCTTCAATTATTCTAACTTGCTGCATTTTTGGCTTTACATCCAATGCCTGTAAAAACATTATTATTTACACCGAGTTGACATATTATAAAATTTAACCAATAAACAGCAAGTACTACATATTATACTTGTCGAAGATCTGTTGGCTTGCTGTATCCAGTTAATTATGCTTGTGCATAATAAGGTAACATAATGCAGGTGAAATATATATGTATATATGTATGTATGTATGTACATGTAAATTGTTCTCACCCTAATTTTAGATTTCATAATTATTTTGTGCATTTCCCTTTCGGTTCTAGAGTCGTGGTTGTGATTAAATCGGATATTAATGACTGCGGGGTATTCCTTTAAATATAGATCAGTTGTCCTGGGAACAAATAATGTAAGCTTTTATAATTTCTTCAAACGATTGGTATTCACTTTGTGGCATCATTATTAATAAATTAATTTTAAAATATACTTAGTATTCACCATTTTATAAATATTCATTGATATCTACATGTTTCGAAAGTGATGCTTTCATCGTCAGGAATATATTATTATATTTTTTAATTAATTTTTTATAAAAATATTAAAACATTTATTAAATTAAAGAAAACAGTGGCAGTGTGACTAAAATGGATTTATAACGAAAAGGGGCATACCTCAGCATGTCTTGTTGCTTGATAGTCAGGGAAACTTTAGCAGGGCATCCCGTATGTTCTATGCGTTTCTTTCTGGTGTTCTCCTTTTTTCTATTCTGATGAACATACTGGTTATGTTGGCAGCGGAAATTTTTCTTTAAGAAAAACAAAATCAAGTATTTAGTACATTTACAAAATAAAATAGTTTACATATTAAATAAAGATAAATTAAAATGAATTTTTTGATTAAAAAACCTTTGTAACTTATTTCCACTTACTTATTTTCGACCGGACCGGTTTCACCCTATCACGCGCATCGTCAGACTGGCACAATGAATACTAAATCTATGGTATATATAGCATCGATGTCGAGAGTGAGTTCCCTGCTTTCTAATATAGTTTTTATTACTTGAAATTTGTTTTATTGCTGACGGTACTGTTAACTATTATGTTTTTAAAAACTACTTTCGGGTTGGTTTATTACCCTCCGGAAGACGGATTACATTGTGTTTATTTACTGAATCTATGGGGTTTTTTTTATTATATAAAGTCATTCGTGTCAGCTTTTATTTGAACAGATGGTTCTTTCTAGTTTTGTTATTTCCCTGCGATTTCCGTCTTGTTTGCTAAGGTGAATTCTATAGCAGTTTTTGTCCTATAGTTACATGAACTACGGATAACCAGGTACATTTTTGTTGGGTCTTTAAAATATTTTATTATGTTATAATAGGTACATATCAGGGTAATATCCTTCTTAGAGTTCGCCTTGGATCTCTGCGATAAAAATTCCCAATTACATTTTACCCTGGTATTTTATATATGTGCTTCCTATTTAGATTCATGGTTATATACTATTACTGCATATAAGTAAGGTTACACTATAATGGATATATTAGAGGAGAGTCAGCCCTTTTCTCTAATTGATTTTTCATTACATACTTTTCTTCTACTTTGCTTATTAGTCGATTAATTTCTAATGATTCTAATTTATCTAATTTTTTACCCTTATTGCACACATGTAATATTGTAACATCTGTGTTTTTATGAAAAAATAAGTGTCCGGTCGAAAATAAATAAGTGGAAAAAAGTTACAAAGGTTTTTTAATCAAAAAAATTCATTTTAATACGGAATTCCACCATGAATTGACAGTTTCAAAATTAGAAATAATTAAAGATAAATTAAACAACTTACTTTGAATACCAGTTTCTTAGATTTTTCACACTTAAAAGTGGAGTCCACTCGGTATACTGTGAAGGTTTTTTGCTCAAATAATTTCAACCATCTAAGAATAGTATCTTTGTCTGTGATGTTGAGTCTCAGCGAACAAGAAAAGCACGGTCGATTGTCTATGCTCTTTTCCCCAACATAGGATACTATCACAACTCCAAAATCCACTGGGAGCAGCCTGACTAGCTGTAACCAGGAAATAACCAATTAATAAATGAGTTATAAACAATCTCTTTTAATATGCCAGGAGGATCAAATCACAAATGGTATTATAGCATTCTCATGGTTCAAAAGTTAGATAAAAATCTTACCTGCGATTTATCTACAGAACTACCGGTATCGTCTTGGACATAGATTCCAATTTTGTCATGGAGATAACTGGACGGTGTAGGCCCACAGTCCGAATCGCTGGAAGTCATAAAACATCAAAACACACCAATTCGTCCAAAAATAATTGTTTTCTGGAAGTTAGCTTCCCTGAAAGTATTTATATAATAATGTCAAACCATTCTTTAAAAGCTTTTGTGTCGCAATGTTAAAATGGTCACAGGAAAGCAATACTGCTGTAACTGCCACTACCTGTGAATGTACTTTATTTTGTAAGATTCTTTTATACATGCAAGTCAAATTAACAAATTACAATCCATTTTAACGCTGTGGCCAGACTTATCACCGGCGTATCTAAATACTCTGATATTTCAGAACATCTCAAAAATCTTCACTGGCTCAAATGTCCTGAAAGAATCCAGTTCAAGCTTTGCTGGACGGTATTTAAATCAATTAACGGAATGGCTCCGGCTTACTTATCGGAACTGTGCATTCCCTAAGAATCCAATTCACGACAGTCAACTCTTAGATGAGCTATCGGAAGGTTAAAGGAACCAAAGGGCACACCAGATACTAAATTCGGTGAGCGTGTTTTCGGCGTGTCAGGCCCTAAAGCCTGGAATAAACTACCACACGATTTAAGATTGATTGAAGACTCAATAGAATTCAGAGCGAAGCTAACTCATCTTTTCAGAAAGACATCCATGAATAGTACAGTTGCAAACTCAATTTACATAGAGCTAACCGGTCAGTTCCTACCTAAAGTAATTTACGGAAAAGTTAGAAACTTTTCATTGTCCAGGACATTGCAAATAACTAGAAATATTTGTAAATGTAAATGACTATTATCGATAATTTCAGTTAAACCTGAATAGAATTTTTTTGCCTTTTTCGGTCATTTTTAAACCTGTTCTCCAGTTCAAAACTCGAAATTTCTTTTTTTTTTTAAATAAATACCAACTCTTTTTTTGCCACTAACCTTCTAATAAATGTAATATAAATAAAAAATAAGAATAAAATAGTAACTGCATGTAATGTGATGTGTTTTCTAATATTGTATTTTAACTATTTACTAACCATCACGCTGTTTCCCTGCAGGGGTAGGCAGAGGACGAACTGCCAAACAATTCGGTTTTGATACACACTCCTTGCTTCAATCACATTCATACATCGTCTCATACATACTCATCTGTTATTCTGACTCTTGACAAGCATTGACTCAAGTATTTGGCTCACTTGATCATGCCATGTCTTCCTCTGGCGACCCCGGCTTCTTCTTCCATTCGCATCATATATTTTCCATAAACTCCTTTCTTCGTTCATCCGCTCTTCATGCCCAAACCATTATGTGTCCCTTTCTTACTCATTACGCTCACATCAACATTGCATTCTTTGTGAATATCAACATTTTTTACACTGTCAATATTGTGTCCTGTGCGTGCAAAATCATATCTTCCCAAACCAAAACTTTAAAATATAATGCGTTTGATTTGGAGCGACCTGCCACATAAGTATGTTTCTGTATCTGTTTGTACATAATAGGATAAACCCTAGCAAGTAATGTTTGTACAGTGCCCTTAAGGCGACTTTTTAAAAACGGTGCTATATAAATTATCCAATTATTATTATTATCAATCTTTCTAGGCCTAATGGTTGTACAAAGACATGAATGTGAATGACATTAAAGAGGGTAAATTATGCGAGATGGTTAAAGAGTAATAAATGAATATGACGAAGATAAAAGAAATTCAAGTGTACCAGGGGAGTTGAAGTTTGCCGGCTTTACTCATAGATGTCGCTAGAGATATGTATACATTTCTATGATTTGGCATCTATGTCATATTTTTCTATGGACATTAACCTTCAAAAATACACAAGTTACATTCTGCCAAAATAATAGTGTCATAGTTGGTTACCTCAGGGAATATGTCGAGTTTCGTTCCAAGTAAATCGCATTTGCGGCATTCGTTGCTTTTCTTATTTCATCAAAAGAAAAAAGCAGTTGAAGCTTATCGGTTGCTGGTAGAAACTTATGGTGAACATGCTCCAGTGATCAGAACATGTGAGACATGGTTTCGTTAATTTAAAAGTGGAGATTTCGATTTAACAGACAATGAACATCCTGGTGCAACGAAAAAGTTCGAAGACGAGGAATTGCGGGCGTTATTGGATGAAGACCCAACCCAATCGCAACAACAATTGGCCCGAACACTTAATGTGACCCGAGGAGCAATTTGCCAACGTTTAAAAGCCATGGGAAAGATCCAAAAGTATGGAAAATGGGTACCACACCAAATGAGCGAGAGACAAATCGAAAAAACCGCCAAACCGCCTCATACAGCTAAAGTAGTGAAGAACAGTCTCAAAGCATTGAATTGGGAAATATTATCGCACCCGCCGTACTCTCCAGACCTTGCCCCGTCCGACTATCACCTTTTCGCGTCGATGGGACACTCACTCGCAGAGCAGCGCTTCGCCAATTTTGAAAAAGTCGAAAAATGGCTCGTCGAATGGTTTGCCTCGAAAGAGAATTTTTTTTTTTTGGAATGGTATCCATGATTTGCCTCAAAGATGTATGCCTCAGAGGTGTATTAATTTAGAATGTGATAGTTTGAACGAAAAAAAAAACCGTTATACAGAATCACCTCCGGAGGTTAATACAGTTTACCCTGGAATAATAATAATAATAATACTTGGATGACTTGTATAGCGCCGTTTTTGTGAAAAATCACTTCAAGGGCGTTGTCATCTTGTATATAGAAGGCAGTGTACAAGTATGAGAGGATGCCAATAACAAGTATTCTCAAATTAATTTAATTTCTTTTTTACCTGGAATCATCATTAGAAGTATCATAAGGCAATATATCCCCGTACTCCTCTTTCACCGTCATACCTTGAGCAACTTCAGAAGGAACATCAGAGTACTTCTAAAGAAAATAATATAAGAATGATGCATATTTTATCATTATCAACCACATAAAAAAGTACACAATAATAATAAACAATTCAATAATCGATTAAGTATACTTGGCTGTAGTGATGTTCAGGTTTGAAAAATAAATAATTAACAATAATTCCAAATAATTAAAGTTCCTCTTCAGAGAATTTAGAATTTTTACTCACTCTATGTTTATTAAGTTTCCTACGTACTGGATCTGTATATTCTGCATCCTTCCTCTCTCGTTTAATATTGTGGACTGGATGCATGATAGATTGGGTTATAATGATTCAAATTATTATAATAAAAGACACAGTAATACCTCCTCGCTGAATTACATTCTGTAAAACCTGAAAGTAGATAAAAGATCAGCTCCATAGTAAGGCAACATAAACATCATCATTGCATTACCGCACACACTCATGCCTCAATGTATTCAATACTTGTGTTCGTTTCTCATAGTTTGAATCATAGTGGAAAAGTAAACTTTATGTCGTAAAAAAACTAACCAAAGTGGTTAATATGAATTCTATATAATAGAAGATGGGTATATTTAAAAATACGTACTGTGAAAGCAAATAAGTTGGGAATAATATTTATTTCTAAATACAGAACTTATGAACTGTCATTTTGTTTACAGCAAAAATTTGTGACTTTTTTATTTGATGTCTATGGTCATTGGCATGTCATTGGTCTTTGACAGAGGCTTGACCATAGATATACCAGTCCGGTTGACTAGAATGACTAGAGACAAAATCGAAATTATTTTTCGAAATAATCGATAAACGGAAACATAGCCCTAGATTTTATAATTATTGATGGAAATATTCAAAATTCATTCGAAAGAATTAAAAAAAAGAAGAATTATTTTAACTCATTCGAAAGAAAAAAAAAACGAAATGTTTTAATTCATTCGAAATTATTTTTAATTGCTAGCGTTGAGTTTGACTGAAGTTATTTATATTTTGGTGGAAATAATTTTAGTGTTCCCTTATCTCTCAAAAATGCAGGTATTTCAATTTCAGTGGCGTTAAGCTTGTGTTCAAGCTGCTTGTCGGGAAATCTCGGTATTAAGGCTGGCCACATACGTACGAAATCCGAATTCGATTCCCAAATCACGAATTCAGATTCTGAATTCCATGAGCCTAGCGCAAACGTTCGTTTTTTCCATTTGGAATTTATACTGCTATTACGTACAGTAGTACTCTGTTTATGTCTCACACATTGCTGTTTCTGTCTCATGCATTGTGATTTCGAAAGAAATTCGCGTAGACGTCCACTAGGCACGGCGCTGGCACGGTTATTAATCAAAATTCCCGCCCGTTTGCGACGGGAATATACAAACAAGATATATGCGAGCACTGCGTTCGGAATAACGTCATCCGTTTTTTTTTCGATCGGCTTTCTGAACGCACGGGCTGGCTTCAGAAACGAACGACAAGAATTGTTTCCGTCCGGAAAATATAAGAACGTGGGCGCCATGAACACTTTGTATGATATGCGTGCATTCGGGTGCCCGAATCTGATTTGGAAATCGATTCAGAAATCCGTACGTGTGCGGCCAGGCTTAATAATAGAAAGACGGCATACGAAGTTTGCCCATGCGCTCCAAACATGTGTTTTTGAGAATTGATTCCTAGAGGTCGTGTATTCATAACCCGGCGTGGAATGTAAAAAATAATGAAGTGTTTTTTTTTTAAATGTGTTAGTGTATTCTTTGCAGTTATTTTAATCAAATACGTTAAAAAAAATGAAACGTTAATTTAGATAGATATTAAATAAAATAAAATAGAAGAATGAATGACATCACATTAAAATTCATGTTATAATGTCTTGTGATTTCCTAAAAAGGTTTTTTAATCTTTCTTGGCAATAAATATCGTTGTACCTATTGTTTACCGACTTTCTACTTCATTACTTATTTTTCTAGTTTTCATGATCTTATTGTGGATCTAGGGCATAAAAGTTAGGGTGACAGCTACGATATTGTTTGGTTTTACGGAAACAATAAATAGTCTAGTCTAGAGTCCTAGATTCACGTGAAAAACATAAATAAAAAGCATAACATTTTAAATCCTCGTGCCCAACTTTAGACAGCTCTATGTTTTAAAAAGATTACATAAATAACTAACCATCACGCCGTTTCTTAGCAGGGGTAGGCAGAGGGGATCGACCACCACGCCACTCTGTCACGGCACTCAGATGTGCTCTTATATTATTCTGACTCTTGACATGATCTTCCTCGGACCTCCCCGACTTCTTCTACCGTTAACAAGTAAATATGAGTATAAAGATAAGATACTATTGGAAGCAGTCTAGCCTGAGCACATGACGTAGGAATAATAATTGTCTTCATGCGTTCGTCAGCATTTGAGATTGTATTTGTTCTTTGCGTTATGCGCAATGGGCTAATATATTTTATGTCCAAAATAGGTATATTAAATACATTCTATGATTTAAAAAAAAAACTTGCGAACGTTTTATATTGAAAAAATATAATGTGCAGCCCATTCATAATTCGGTTCCGATCTTCACGTGCGCTGACCCCTCCGCCCCCTCAACCATTATTCCCCGCGCCCATAGTTTAGGGAGCTACACCGGTGTTGGCGTATTTGTACATTCAGAAATAATAATGCCGGATCTATTCAAAACTAGTTCCATGGGGAAGTAGCACTCGATAGCAACTTGACGAACGTAAATTTAATATCTTTCGTCGAGTTAAGGCAACTGAAATACTGGCCTTTAGATGAACACATTGCTTTAGAAATTTGTTGTGTCATACTGCCGGATTTTTATAAATATGATAATTAGAGGGCGGAAAAAATGCAACGTGCATTTTTTTCATTGTTTTTCGTACAAAATGCATTTTTTATAAGGTTCGTACAACTTTTGCATTTATTCCGCTAAAAATCATAATTTAATCAAACGAAAATCGTTACATTAGCAATTATCACCTTTATCAATTATTACAGTAAATATGATTTTACCGAACTTATAATAATAGGTTCTGTAAATTCCTAGAAAAGGATCAGTATACTTTAAATCAGGCCATAGGAATGGACAAGATGTTATTGAAAAATAAGAATTTGAGTTAACAGCAGGGATTGCCCAGGATTGGACATTAATGGGAAGACGCGATTACGGACCGAGCGTTTCACGCGATTATCGATTCGAACACAAGTGTTTCGAGTTTGCGACTTGAAATCATGAAGTTCAGACGTACAGTCTGACATTTAAAAGTAGACAAAAATTGAGGGCGCTGTAATCGTTAAAAAGGTTTCAAGTGGCAACACGAATATGGCTCACGGGCACAATGGTCCAAGTGAATATTTTATATTATTTAATTAAATTCAATTAACTTTGTTCCTCTTAAAAAAATTACAAAACTAACATTTTAAGGTATTTTGAAGAGTTAAATTGCTAAAACAATAAGACAACATCCAAAAAAATAAAAGAAAAAAGATAGACTTATACGCATACATAAAACAAGTAGCAATATAACTTTTTGTTTAAACGCAGTTTCATTTATGCTAAATATGAAGATATCCAAAGTGATTCTATTTAACAGCAAGATTGCCCCCCCCCTCCCATCGGCATGACCATTGGCAAGTTGACGGAGGTAACCATCTGGAACATATAAATTAATCACTGAAGAAGATATTATTAACACATCTCAAATGAACCACGAAACCGAAAAAACAACAGAAATTAAAAAGATTTCAGTCGCATCTGCGAAACGAATCCGGGACCTCTACCTATCCGGGGTAACCGCTCAATGATTAAATATTACAATGAGGTTTACAAACTTCAATAAGTTATAAAAAATGAATTCAATATTTCTTTCCAGACTTGTAAAATAAGGCAATAGATGTCTCATATAAATAAAAATCGGGTAGGTATATCCGAGACTCTATTCCGATTGCAATTGAGTTCTGGATGATACTTTGCAATCATCATAAGGATAGCAGCCAATAATGTGGGATTTATAAAAATGGAGGATAATATTAACAAGTCTTGAACTTGAAGTATGATATCGGTGTAAATGGCGTAAATTGAACTGGTCTCATTAGCTTAGTTGGTTAAGCGGTAAAGCGGTTGAGGAAGTGTAGGTAAAGTGCATTCCAGACGATCGGGTGGCCGACGGAAAAAAAATATTAACCCAGTTTTTATTTTATGACTTTGTAATAATGGCAATACTCCGTGTCTCCGCTCAGCGAAGGGGTCTTGAAATTTGAAATTTCGCTTTGGAAATTGCTTAACGATAAATAAAGCGCGATTTACAAAGCGAAATTTAAAATTTCAAGACCGCTTTGCTCAGCGGAGACAAGGAGTATTGCTATTATTGCCAAGTCAAAATATAAAAACTCGGTTCATATATTTTTTCCGTCGGCCACACTACTGGGCCAACCACTCGTCTGAAAGGCACTTGAGAGTGCACTAAGTAATAGAGTCCCACCGGGAAAACAGGATCCAGGGGGCACTGATTTACCTATAATTTGGAGTACATACTCTAAGGATGAGAAGGAAGATAGAATGTAATAAGGCATATACATGGCAACCTAGAGCCAATATAGGAATGCAGGATAGATAGGGCTAAAGGAATGCATTGAGCATTGGTTTTAATTTACTTGCTTCGTGCTTCTTTTTGTTTCCCGCTTCTTCTTGTTTCATTTTCTAGCTTCCCGCATTTATGTTTTGGTTTTTCTTTTCGCCGCTTCTCGCTTCTCGTTTCCAGTTTACCGGTATTTCATGCTGTTTCTCGCTTTCAACAAAAAAAAAATCACCATCTAAATTATATTTAATAAAAAAAACAACAAAATTTGACTTGAGTCGTTTTTCTTCTGGACGTTTTTGTTTACAATAAACTGTAAAATTCAAGCGTGAAGCCTAACCTCAAATCTGAATATACATTGCTATAATTGTTTAAAAATCAGCACACATCCACAAAAATATTGTTTAAATACGTACGAAATTGATAAAATTTGTCAACATAACGTAGTACCTTCCCAGTCATTTCAAGTGCGTATGTAAACGTCTTCAAATTTAGACAGGAGTTTTATAGCTTGAAATACAGTAAATAACTCCCCTCGTTCTGCTGTTTATTGATCTATTCATTTGAAATAATTTGTAAATATTAATAAATAATTAAAGTAAACAGTGATCGGGTATGATAGTTTTTGAAAAACATCAATGAAATGTCAAGCACTTTGGGGTTGCCATAGAAATGATATGGTTCGTTCAGAATTTATTACTTTTCTACAATATTTTGCCAGACTGTACATGCAATACAACGCAGCAAGTTTTTACACAATACTACAGTAATTGTCAATGACAGGGCGTTAGGGTGAGGGTAACAGTAAAGGCTCGATCATTAGAACATATACCAGAGTGGAAGATACTCTCTGTATCGCCCTGGTGAAAGACCACCATTCATAATCTAAACGTAGCTTGTAATGACTTTTAGCCGGGTTTAGTGACCAGATCAAAATAACCAGGTATTTCCCCACCTTAATCTTCCCCTTCTCCTTCCCCTTCTCCTTCCCCTCCCCAATGCCTTCAGCCTCACAACATTCCCAATTGGGGATGCCATAGTCTCACTGGCTCCAGACGGTTGGGAGCAGTTGGGACTCTTGTGTGGTATTCATATAAAAAAATATATATATTCAAATTTAAAAAAAAAAAGTACGTTTTCTGTGTTTGACTATGTTTATTATTTTCTGGAAGCGTGTTGTATATTTTTGTGGCAAAATATCTAAAACTGCGTTGACCAAAGGTGGAAAAGAGTAGTGGTGGGCGAAGCGGTTCGGTTTATTGAGCCGGATCACGAAATCAGCTCTTTGTAGTGTACCGGTTCGGTGATCCGGCTCGTTTGAACGACGGTTCGCTTCCCCCCCGCACCATGCCCTCTCCCTCGCTCCCTTGTCCCTCCTAAAGACGTCCTTAAGACGATCTTGCACGATACTTTTTTCGTCCAGTTTTCATGTGGATTGTCTTTACAGAGAGCTGATTTAGTGATCCGGCTCACTAAACCGAGCCGCTTCGCCCACCACTAGAAAATAGTGCTGGATTTTGCAATTAGTCTTTGTTCAAGTTACGCCTAAAGACGAGTGAGGATAGTTTTACAAATGATTTATCAAACCTTAAATGCTCTCATTAAATTGTAAATTTAATTACTCATTGCAGTTAGAGGAAGTTTGAGAATAATTAGGATGAGGCTCAGCAGCATCAAATGATGTTACATAAATACCATTTTAAAGGTTTTAAAGGACGTCAACAACGGAAATCTGTAAATACTTCGACGTTCCAAGTGCACAAAAAATCTTTGCCAAAATATGATGCCGAGCCATGAATTCATAGTGTTGTTTCATTCTTCCAGTTTGATCAATGAATGCTTTCTGGGCACTTTTCAGTATTTAAATTTAGTAGTTACGTTCCTTGTATTTACCGATGGCACGAGTTCTGTTTGCGGCTCGCATACGTATTCCTCCATCACGTTGGTAAATAGTATGGGTTCTGTAAATTTGGTAAGTCTATAACTCAACACGATTAGTTCTATAGTACTACCTCCCCCGTATTTCACAGAAATACTTTTATTTTTATATTTATATGAATACCGCACAAGAGTCCCAACTGCTTCCAACCGTCTGGAGCCACTGAGACTATGGCATTCCCAATTGGGGAGTGTTGTGAGGCTGAAGGTATTGGGGAGGGGAAGGAGAAGGGGAAGAGGGAGGTGGGGAAATACCTGGCTATACAGATCTGGTCACCAAACAGGGCGATACTGAGAGTATCTTCCACTCTGTAACGTGCGCAAATACAATTTACATTATTTTTAAATTAATTAATTGTGAAACAACACAAATTAATTAAATAAAATTTACTTGCGCACGCCGGGATTTGAACCCGCGACCTTCGGATTTGTAGTCGAGAGCCTTACCCCTCGACCATGGAGGCCGTCATGTGCTGTGGCAGGATTGACATTAACTATGGGTTTGAGTTTTAATTGTAAAAAGGAGTGGTTAGTAATGATTTAATTTTATTTCAGAATCGAGTTCAAATGTCAAATTTAAATAGAAATCTCAAAGAACCGATAGAATCGTTTGACTAGAACCGGAAATTTCAGTTTGAACAGTTCGACCCCAATGGTGCAAAGTGCTTCCAATTCAGGACCTATATAAACAATTATAGATTTTTAAAAAATTGTTTCAGTAACGAGTTCATAGGAATGAATCCAAAAAATCGTGAGAATTGTATGGCTAGAACCGGAGATTCCAGCTTGAACAATTCGACCGCAAAGTTGCAAATTGCTTTTGAAAAATGAGTGATTAAAAAAAAAAGTATCCGCAACGAGTTCATAGGTTTGATTCTAGTATAAAAAAGAAAAAAATGGAAAGAATCTTATTGCTAGAACCGCAGATTTCAGCATGAATAGTTTCCCCAACGGTGCAAAGTGCTCATGAAGTAAAAAAAAATGGGGAATATTCGAATTCCGAAAATTTTTCAGTCGAAACGAGTTCCAGGTTTGATTTGAGTATGAATCCGAACATTTTCGTTTTAACAATTGGTCCCCCATGGTGCAAAGTGCTCATGAAATAGATATTTTGATGAAAATTCGATTTAAAAAAAAAATCCGAATCAGTTCACATGTCAAACTTAAGTAGGAATAGAACTGATATAATCGTTTTGCTTGAATCGGAGATTTCAGTTTGAACAGTTCGACCCCAACGGTGCAAAGTGCTTACGAAACAGGACCTATATAAACTATGATTGATTTTTGAAAAAAATTTTTTTCTGAAACGAGTTAACAGGTATAATTTGAGTATAAATCCGAGACAATTGTATGTCTAGAACCAGAGATAAAGGCTTGAACAGGTCGACCCCAACCGTCCAAAGTGCTCATAAAATAGATTTTTTTGGAAAATGTTCGAATTTTGAAAATTTTCTTTCAGAAACGAGGTCAAAGGTATAAATTTGGAAATAAATGGGGTATAAATCTGAAAAAAAAATCGTAAGAATCGTACGGCCAGAACCCGAGATTTAAGTTTTAACAATTCGACCCCAACGGTGCAAAGTGCTCATGAAATAGATATTTTGAAGAAATGTTCGAATTAAAGTAAAAAATTCCCCATCAGTTCACATATCAAATTTAAGCAGGATTCTCATAGAACAGATATAATTGTTTTGCTTGAACCGGAGATTTCAGCTTGAACTCTTCAACCCGAACGGCGACAAGCGCTCACTAAATAGGCATTTTTTGAGAGAGTTCAACCACAAAGATGTGCTTACGAAACAGGAACTTTATGAAAAATGTTTGATTTTTGAAATATTTGACACGAGTTTAGAGATTTAATTTGAGTATGAATCCGAGAATCGTTTCTCTAGAACCGGAGATTTCAGCTAAAACAGTTCGACCCAATTGTGGAAAGTGCTCATAAAATAGGTTGTTTTTGAAAATTATTCGATTTTTGAAAATTTTCAATAAGAATCTTATTTTCTGTAACAGTGTTGAATCCATAGAACTGAAAATCTCATAGAAAAAAGTTCCAACCCAACAGTGCCAAGTGTTCACATACAGTCTGACATTTATAAGTAGAAAAAATTGGGGGCGCTGTGTCTTTCAAATCGCAACACGAATATGGCTCATGGACACAATGGTCCAGGTAAATATTTTGTATTATTTAATTTTAAATGATACCACAAAGCGAGTTTACAGTTATTGAAGAATTTTTATTTATTATTTACATTTTACAAAAGAAAAAATACAACGCAAAAAAGTCAAGATAAATTACTTTTTTGTAGTTTGCTTGACGGGAGCTTGTTATTCAAAACTCAAAATTTACAGGTAAGATTACAAAATATATATACATATATCTAAATAAAAAATATATATATAACAAACTTAAAACATAAATATTTCTCAAGAATCTTACTCAAATATATTTCTCTATCTATATATTTTTATATCTTTTGTTTTAATTCCACTTAAAGTGGAATTAAAACAAAGTTATTTTATTTTTTATATATATTTTTACTTTTAACAAACGGTGTTCATAAATGTGAATATAAGATGGAAAGAGAAAAATATTAAATAAATACGTAATGTGTAGTAATTAAAACAATCTTACTAAGAGTAAGTGTAAGTAAGAGACTAAGTAAGAGCGCAATACGTGTGAGAGTCCCACTGGAACACCAGGGTCCAAGGGGCACTGATAGCTAGAATTTGGACCACATGCTCTAAGGATGAGAAGGGGGATAAAATTTAAGTTTAGGCGGAATACATGGTAACCTAAAGACAATATGGGAATGTAGGATAGATAGGACTAAAGGAATGGATTGAGCGTTGGTTTTAATTTCTTGCTTCCTGCTTCTTCTTGTTTCAGTTTCTAAGCTCCCTGCATTTATGTTTTAGTTTTTCTTCTCGTCTCGTTTCCAGTTTCCCGATGTTTCATGCTGCCCGCTTCCATTTTTCGATTCCAACTCAAAAAGAGAAATTCACGATCTAAATTATATTAAAAGAAAAACAAAAAAAAAATTGGCGGAAGTCGTTTTTGTTTACAATAAACTGTCAAATTCAGACATGAAGCCTAATCTCAAATCTGAATGTACATTGCTATATTTGTTTTAAAATCAGCATAAATGAACAAAAATATTGTTTAAATAGGTACGAAATTGATAAAATTTGTCAACAATAACTTCCCGTTCATTTCAGTAGTGAGTTTGTAAACGTCTTCAAAGTTAGACAGGAGTTTCCTACAGGATAGGAGTTGAAATTCAGCTAAACAGCGCCGGAATACACAGTAAATAACTTCCCCTGTTCCACTGTTTATTGGTCTACTCATTTGAAATGATTTGTAACTATTAATAAATAATTAAAGTAAACAACAATGATCGGGTACGATACTTTTTTAAAAACAACAATGAAATGTCAAAGACCTTGGGGTTGCCATAGAAATGGCATGCTTAGTTCAAAATGTATTATTTGTCTATAATATTCTGCCAGGCTGTAACTCCTCCCGGATTAAATGTAGGAGGAAAGACAGCTGCCGGCACCTCGTTTCACATACGAGCCGATTTACACAAAAACGAGTCGGCGAAATGAGTTCTCATGAAGCCATCATCAACTGTGAACGGATATTCCGCTCGTGTCCGTCGACGCACGTGCATCGGTGTGGTGGGGGTCAACGCCGCTAGCTTCTTCGAGCAGGCTCCATTGAAATATCTGTAGAACAGACTCAGTATACCAACATTGCGTCTGTGTATTAGATATGGCAATCGGTCTGTTAACAACGGATTTTTGATCAGACCAACCGCCATCCTTTGCACAGAATCAACCAGGTTTATCAAGTATTTGGGAGATCTAGCCCAGATATGAGCGATCATAGTAGACGGTTCGATTCGACCATGAAAGTTCGATTCAGTTCGATTAGGCGATTAGTAGCATCTAGATCTGCTGACTTCAGATTGTCGTATACATAGTTCAGATATATAGGCTGTCGCCCTTCTCTGGAATGCTTTGAAGGTCATGCAGATCTTGAACTCTATTCTTTCAGGGAGCCTGTGAAGGCGAATGAAGCCAACGTAGGCGAACCCTATAATAACATATGAAGTTGAAACCACTATATTTATTCAGCATAATGTAAAACTATTTACAAAATGTTAATTCCGACGAAATGAATCATGTTGAAAAGTCAATCTACTGATCGTGATCATAGATATTCACTATTCACAAGATTTTTCTTTTTACAATAAAATCAATGAATATGATTTTTTTAACAATGACAACACACAATACCAAATCTGAAAGCGGCGTTTGTTTGAAATCACGAGGGTTAATTTTATGTTTTCAAAATTTCATTCATTGCCAAAGATTTAAAAATATGATTTATCAACAAGGATTGTGCGAATAAGTTTATTTAATAATCTAACAGACTTTTATGACAGTTTAATAACCATTACACAACAACCATTGTTTAAAATTAGTTTGTACAATTTTGAAAAGGATTAAAAATGTTATATGTAAAAAACTAAAACAACGTTATTATTTGCATCAGTTCTTTATTAAAAAACATCACTTAGTGAACTACTACTTGTCGGCTTTGTACCGAGATTGTTATTGAACAGGTTCATTCATTTAATTGTAACACACTTAAAGGAGTAGTGTTGACATATTAATGGCTTTTTTAAGTTTAAAAATCTCGATCCTTTCTAATGTTTGGAAGAATTCCACCCAAAAGCTTTCCACCGCGTGCAGATCTGTTCACGTTCACGACGAGTCCCGTTATCGTTATTGGATGAGTGTGCCTGTGACTGCCGTGACTGGGGGCTACCGCTCGCGCTGTGGTATTGGTAACGGCGCGCGGCGATACGTGTCAGCGGTGCATCGGTTCACTCTGTCAGTCGGTCGTTACGGTACCTGTGCTCACAGTTTGCCTGTCTTGCAACCGGTGCTATCTTATAAACAAAACAAATCAAAAATGCCGGAAAAGAAACCTTTCCAGAGGCTCCCCAAAAATGTTGTGCCGGAACATTACGATCTCGAGCTAAAACCCAATCTGGACACCTTCAAATTCGACGGCAAAACTTTCGTTAAATTAGCGGTAAGAGATTGTAATTTCACGAACTTTGTTTGTTTCGAATCGCTCGGTCACGCTCCAAGTTGTGTTCGGTGACGAATTAATTTGGTTAAAATCAAAGCACTAATGATCGTTTTTTAATTTTCAGGTTAAAGATGAACCGCGACAGATTACTTTACACGCGCTCGACTTGGACATTCAAAAAGTCGAGTTAAAACGTTCCGATGGAGTTTCAGTTTCCCCCGTGGAGACGAAGCTTTCGCTTGACGATGAGACAGTGTCTTTAATTTTCGCGGAAGCTATCCCCTCTGGAGAGAGCACTCTTTTCATCGAGTTTTCAGGGGAGATCAATGACAAAATGAAGGGATTTTACCGCAGCAGGTATCAAGGTCCGAATGGCGAGGAACGCTTCGCTGGCGTGACACAGTTTGAGGCGACAGACGCCAGGAGGTGCTTCCCTTGCTGGGACGAGCCGGCCATCAAGGCCACCTTCGACATCACCCTCCAGGTGCCAGCAGATCGAGTGGCCCTTTCCAACATGCCCGTCACCGTGGAGACCTCTCACGGAGACACCAAGACTGTCAAGTTCGCCACCACTCCCATCATGTCTACTTACCTGGTAGCGATAGTTGTGGGAGAATACGACTATGTGGAAGATACATCCAAGGATGGCGTGCTAGTGAGAGTTTACACTCCAGTGGGCAAGAAAGAGCAGGGTTTGTTTGCATTAGAAGTCGCTTCTAAAGTGTTACCGTATTATAAGCAGTACTTCAACATTGCCTACCCGTTGCCTAAGATTGATCTCATTGCGATTGCGGACTTCTCGGCTGGGGCCATGGAGAACTGGGGCCTGGTGACGTACCGAGAGACCTGCCTGTTGGTGGACCCTCAGAACACGTCGGCCGTGAGCAAGCAATGGATAGCGCTGGTGGTGGGACACGAGCTGGCCCACCAGTGGTTTGGGAACTTGGTCACCATGGAGTGGTGGACACACTTGTGGCTCAATGAGGGCTACGCTACTTTCGTGGAGTTCCTTTGTGTCAACCATCTGTTCCCCGAGTATGATATTTGGACACAATTCGTAACAGAAACATATATTCGGTAAGTTTTTTTTATAATTTCACCTATTTTATCAAAGATTTGAAGCAAATATTGATTGATTGTTTTATGCAAAAATAATAACTGTTTTTTTTTATTAATCGTGTGAAATTATCCCAATAATTATTTTGCATGATTCTTTTCATCCAATTACTTGTATTATAGCAGCTCCATTATTATTGCCGGCTAGGTTTTATAATTTCGCACAGTTATAATTATCAAAATCCCCGCAATAAAATGATGGAATCCATTGTGCTTGCAACTTCATCTTATCTTAAATTTCATAATAACATGCATGTTATTTTTAAACAAAGCCATTTCTGGCATAAATTATGAACAAAGGCTGTGAACAAAAACTCATGTAAATGACAGGGCAAAAAGTTTTTGTTCTTGAATTGGATTCCATCCAAATCATTCTTTCAATTTTCTTTGTTATGTCTTTGGTATTCAAACATGAAATTATTTATTTTATGACTAACAACGGCTATGATACCATTTTCCAATAAAGTTAACAATTGACATCACATCACCCATGCCTATTTATTTTGTGTGTAGAGAAAATTTGTCCAAATATTTCTTCCACTTTGTCGTGATTTGAACCTGCAACCTCTGGAATTATCACGTGTGTAAATTCTATGACATTGCCACAAAAAATCGTCTTATTTTAGAAGTAGAGTGGAAGATACTTTCAGTATCGCCCCGGTGAAAGACCTCCGTTTAGAATCGAAACGTTGCTTGAAATGGCTTTAGACATGTTTGCTGACCAGGTCTGAATAGCCAGGTACTTCCCTGTCTTCCTCTTACCCATATCTCTTCCACCTCACAACAGTCCCCAATTGGGGATGCCATAGGGCCGATATTTCAGTTGCTTTTTAAACTCAACTTGAGAGATATTTACGTTCGTCAAGTTGTCAAGGTTTCCCGGCAATCCAATCTGACTCAACATTCCCGAGCATACTGAAATACTGGTCAAAAAAGGATACCGGAGTAAAATCATATGTAGGTCACCTAATATTTATTTTTTGAATTTTCGATTTCTATGATTTATTGAGAATATATTTCACAGAAAATCTATTAAAATATGAAAAAACCCAATTCATACAACTCGGACCTCTAGAGGGTGCTAGTGTAGCATGTTGTCAACTTAAAGTATGGCAAATGTCAAGAGTTGCGCGTATTGGTGTATTTCTACGGTATTTGCGTAAACTCATTAAATATTTTGTTCTATGCTATATTAGTTTCTAATTTTAATGTCAGCCAAACAGTCGAACTTGGTTTTATCATGGCAATAGCGAGTTCACGGCCATAATGAGCCCAATGATATTTTGGTTCAGGCTTATTTTCGTACAATTGTTGGTGGTTATAATGAGGACGCTTCACTGATAAACTGAACAAATAATTTTGTCAACACAATTTCTATTTTCTGTCTAACATTAGAACAACCTGAGAGCGCGCATGTTGCCACCCCTTTCCCCGCCACTTTCTCCACGACTTGTTAACACATTCAAACCCACTCCATATTTAAATAAATAAAATTATGTTTTAAAATTATTTTTTTTTTACCTATCCACAAAAATAAAATGAACTCATTAATATTGATGGTGATAATATTACAATATACACAATATTGCATTTTATGTGACCTCAGGTTCATGAAATCGCCTAAGGAATTAATTAATGAAAATATCATCATTGCCATTCAAACCAATTTTCCCCAAACGATTCATTTAAACGCCGAAAGTCAATTCATCAACCTTGTTGTCCTCGAGTTCAACAACAATATAATATTCATTTCAATATTTTTAATCCATACCAATATAATGTCAAATGAATAAAAAATCAATATTCTGAAATCACATTTACTATCATTGTTCGTTGAGGTTTGTGTACCACCTATAAAATAATTGAAACTACAAAACCAACATTCAGTATTTTAAACAGTACAGTGTATAAATTCTATAAAAAATGCATTGTTGATATTGTTACAATTCAAGTAGCTATAAATAAAATACATAATTAATATCTACCTCTCCTCTTTTATTCTTTACAATTGATGATAAATTTAACTGAACATCCGTTTCATCACACGGTTTGAATGGGTTAATATCTCAGAAACGCGGTATGGGCGGAGGTACATCGCCGTTAGCCCCGCTAGCCATGCGCGGGTGATGCGATGCATGCGGAGGGGGTGGGTATGCGCAGTAGGAACCAAAATTTGAACTGTAACAGGTTGTTCTTAAGTTGAACCGAGTATAGATGCATGAGTAGATCGTTAAGTTTAAGAAAAAACAAAACAGTGTTCGAAGTAAGTAATAACAGATAGAGGTGCTGGCGAGCGGGGCGGCCGCTGGCAGGAATTTCCTTAAACCCCGTTAGGGACAGATTAATATTTTTATTCCACTACTTGTGTAATATTGTCGGCAATGGGAACATGCTTATCCATCAGTTATATAAAATCTGCTAAAGTCACGTGAACATTGGGCTTTGTAATTTTATTCATCTTTTGTGTTACTACTCGTTGTCAATATGGTTTGAAAAACCAATAAATAATACAGGGTAAGTTTACCAGGGGTGTTAGTTGAAGTTTGCCGGTTTTTTCAATAAAGAAAATGCTTAATTCTCAAGGGAATCTCATAATTTTTTTATTCAAAGTATTGACCATCGGATTCTATACATTTTGCCCATCTTTGAGGCAAATCATGGATACAATTCCAAAAAAAAAATTTTTTTTTCGAGGCAAACCATTCGACGAGCCATTTTTCGACTTTTTCAAAGTTGGCGAAGCGCTGTTCTGCGAGTGAGTGGCCCATCGACGCGAAAAGGTGATAGTCGGACGGGGCAAGGTCTGGAGAGTACGGCGGGTGCGATAATATTTCCCAATTCAACGCTTTGAGAGTGTTCTTCACTACTTTAGCTGTATGAGGCGGTTTGGCGGTTTTTTCGATTTGTCTCTTGTTCATTTGGTGTGGTACCCATTTTCCATACTTTTGGATCTTTCCCATGGCTTTTAAACGTTGGCAAATTGCTCCTCGGGTCGCATTAAGTGTTTGGGCCAATTGTTGTTGCGATTGGGTTGGGTCTTCATCCAATAACGCTTGCAATTCCTCGTCTTCGAACTTTTTCGTTTCACCAGGATGTTCATTGTCTGTTAAATCGAAATCTCCACTTTTAAATTGACGAAACTATGTCTCACATGTTCTAATCACTGGAGCATGTTCACCATAAGTTTCTACCAGCAACCGATGAGCTTCAACTGCTTTTTTCTTTTGATGAAATAAGAAAAGCAACGAATGCCGCAAATGCGATTTACTTGGAACGAAACTCGACATATTCACTGAGGTAACCAACTATGACACTATTATTTTGGCAGAATGTAACTTGTGTATTTTTGAAGGTTAATGTCCATAGAAAATATGACATAGATGCCAAATCATAGAAATGTATACATATCTCTAGCGACATCTATGAGTAAAACCGGCAAACTTCAACTAACACCCCTGGTATGACAGTTATGCACAACCTTTTTAGCGGAGACTTACCTGTTTATCAAGTGTGGCTTGCGACCTACAGTTGGATTTTTTTTTTTTCTTGACGGGATGGGTTTGAGAGCGATATTCATGATTTCTCATTTCTGGGGAATTTATGATTTTCATGTGGTGCAAACTGATTCTTCAAGTTTTGTTCGATTTGAGACATGCGGTATGGATTAGCAAAAATTCAATAAAAAAAGTTCTCATCCACGGGTTTCAAGAATTACCACAAACTTTTTGATTTTTCTTTATAAACAGTGGGCCGTACGAAACTGACATGCGGGTCGCATGAATTGGGTTGCGGGTTGTGCATCACTGGTTTGTGACAAACAAAATTTTATAACTGAAACCAATAACAATAGTACTGCCGTGGTAAGTAAAAATACAGTAATTACCATGGGAGTGATTCTCCAGAATGAAGGGTGAGGGTTTGTTTAACTTTTTAGCATATTTACAATTGTCCTAATAATAATTAATTTTTTGGGAAAACACTCGTAGACACGTAATCTATATTATCAATACAATAAAGTTTGTAAAAAATAACAATATCTGATAACGAATATGCGTTTTTCTGTTTTTACTGTGTTTTTACTTACAAATTATTAATTTTTATCAAATAGGTAACTGTTGTAAGTAAAAAAGCAATATCTACATAGGAATATCTAATATTTTACCATGTTTGTAAGTTTAACAAGATATTTACTTTATTAATTATTATTGTATTTAATTAGTAGAATCCATACATTTTTTTTTGTATTTTAAAGTAAATCATTGTTTAATTTTTTAAAAAATTATATTCATATTGAATTTGTAAAACTTAATTTTATTTTAAAGTTTTTAATAATACGTGTATATATATATATATATATATAGTTCATAATAATTGTACGTAATATTTATAATTAATAATAACTATACATAATTAATAATAACTATACATAATTAATAATAACTATACATAATTAATAATAACTATACATAATTAATAATAACTATACATAATTATAATTAAATTTAGTTTTGATAATTTAACTTCATCTCTTTATATGGTCTATAAATAATGTGTAATGATGGCCTGTCCAAAAAGAGAAAATAAATGTTAAAAAAAAAAAAATAATAATAACAATAAATTCGTAGAATAGACGTAATATAAGAATAATATAAGAATAGGAAGTAATATTTGTACAGCGCCCCTGAGGTGATTTCTCACAAAAGCGGCGCTATAAAAATCATCCGATTATTATTATTATAATTAATAATAACTATACATAATAATTATTAACTATATGTAAATAATAATAACTATATTCAATTAATAACAACTATACATAATTTAATAATATATGTATAATAACTATATATAATTAATAATAACTAACAATATTTTAATAATAAACAATAACTACCTAGTGGAACTTTTTTTATTACTAAACTGTTTTTTAAACTAAATAATAATATTTATATATTAAAAACAGTGGTGTAAACAAAGTACTTCTTATTAATTTATTAATAATGACTCCACAAAATAACTACACTTCTATTGAAGAAGAAATAAATAATGATAGCTATTATTAAAATTTGCATTTTTATTTTATATAATATAGAACAGGTTTTAGAACAATAAAAACACGAAAAATTCAACAAACAAACTCCACTTCACAAATGTATGCATAAATGCAGTAATTTCAACGTAGGAACTGTGTTTTTACTTACAGATACTGAGATACTGCGTTTTTACTTACCAACAGCGATGAAATTGCAATAACATAAAAAACAATATTATCTTTTTAAAACACTAAAAACGAGTAATATTAAATTATGTATTATGTAAAACCTACGAAATTCGATACTTAATAACTTCACTTATTTAACTCATTTTTGCTAATTTTGGTAATTACTGTGTTTTTACACACCACGGAGAGTACAAGCCAATGATTTATGACAAGTGAGAGTTTACAATCGAAGCAATACGCGCAAGCAAGTGATAATAACATAATTGACAATTTATTGATATTTATATATTGGAAGCCTCAAACAGGTGATAATATTTATAATGCGTTTAGTGTTTTAAGGGGAAACTGAGATGCATGGAAGTGAAATCTTTAAATCAATCATTGGTTAGAAATTTTATCTACATATTTGGTGTATATCTTTCTAATATATATTTTTTTAATAAGTAATACTTGTATTTTGAAAATATATTATACATTGGTGAATATATTTATAGTAGGGGTAGGTAGGTAGGTACAATTTAAAAAAACCTTTTTATGATATAATGAGTAAATTTTGTCCTAGTCTCTTCTAGTCTACAGATTAGAGTACTGCAATAGTTTATTTGCCGGTCTGCCTACTGTTTGATTGAGAGGGGTTTCATATTGTTACATAATTCCCTTTTTACATTGTTGCCTGCCCAATTGTTTGATTGAGAGGGGTTTCATATTGTCACATAATTCCCTTTTTACTTGGTTGTCTAATTGTTTGATTGAGAGGGGTTTCATAGCTAGATGCTCAACTGATACAGCCATATATAGTATGAAACAAACAATTGAATATTATAAAGCCAGAAAAACAACGGTATACGCATGCTTCTTAGACTTCAGCAAAGCTTTTGGTTAGTCATTATAAGTTGTGGAAAAAACTGACCGAACGACAAGTACCACCGCAAATTGTTAGTATATTAAGTACATGGTACAACCAACAGGAAAACTTTATCAGATGGAATGATAGCCTATCAGAAGCAGCTCAATTAAAGTGCGGCGTTAGACAAGGAGGCTCAATGTCCCCAGTGCTGTTCAATGTATACATGGATGAACTTAGCAAAACTCTGAAGAAAACAAGAATCGAATGCCACATTGCTGGGGTATGTATGAACAATATCAGCTATGCAGATGACATGGTCATACTTGCCCCATCGGTAAGAGCAATGAGAAAACTTTTAGCCATATGCGAATCGTACGTTATTAGTCACGGGCTAATGTATAATGCAAAAAAATCATCACTGCTGATTTTCAAAGCAAATACGGGTCCTGCTGTCATTCCGCCCATACGTCTCGGCGGAGCCAATCTTGAAATCTGCAGCAAAATCAAATACTTGGGGCATGTCATCACTGATGACCTAAATGATAAAAATGACATAGAACGCCAAAGAAGAGCGCTGTGCGTACGTGCCAACATGCTCGCCAGAAGATTTAATAGGTGCAGTCCTCCGGTAAAAAAGCAGACATACTGCATGAGTTTTTACACTAGCGAACTATGGACTAGATATACACAAGGCGTCATGGACACACTCCGAGTGCAATATAACCACGCTTACAGGGCGCTGTTCGGCCTCCCTTGGAGATGCAGCGCCTCGCAGATGTTCACAGAGGGAAGGGTGCATGGGTTCGCTGCTTTGATGCGCCACAGAATAGCCGGGACGAGTCAGCGCTACCGGAGATCGGAAAACACTCTTGTCCAGGCCCTCGCCCAGTGGCATGACGCTCCCCTACATCGTAGATGGAGAATTTCCCTCAGGCCCCTGCAGCATAAGTGTTAAATATGTTATTTTAATTAAATTTTTATTTATGTTTTTATATTATATTTCCAGTGTGTAATTTTTTTATTCTTAAAATGTATTCTTTTTATATGGCAGACATTGCACTCACTGCTTTGTTCTGCTGAAATAAAATATTATTATTATTATAATGTCTAGCAGTCCACAATGGAGTGCTGATACCAACCCCGATGTATGGCAGTGAGGCATGGAAATGGCAGAAGAAGGATGAAAGTAAACTGAATGCCGTAGAAATGAGATCTCTGAGACGAATGTGTGGTAAAACCATGTATGATCGTATGAAAAATATTGAAATTCGTAAAGAATGCAAGGCTGATGTAAGCGTAATGAGTAAGATTAAGAAAGGGACGCTTAGATGGTTTGGGCATGTGGAGCGAATGAACGAAGAAAGGAGTGTAAGAAGAATGTATGACGCGAATGTGAACGGAAGAAGAAGCCGAGGACGTTCGAGGAAGACATGGCATGATCAAGTGAATCAAATACTTGAGTCGGGCCATGTCAGAAGTCGGAATAATAGGAGAGAATGTATGAGACGATGTATGAATGTGAATGAAGCAAGAAGTGTATGCCAAGATCGAGTTGTTTGGCGGTCCGTCCTCTCTGCCTACCCCTGCGGAGAAACGGCGTGATGGTTAGTTAGTTAGTTAGTTAGTTAATTATTATAATGTCACATAATTCCCCTTTTACATGGTGGCTTGCTACATTGGCTTCAAGTCACAGAAAAAGTTCAGTTTAAGGCTATGTTACTGCATGACGCGGCACGACAGCTGTTTTTGAAGAAGTGTTTAGGTAATTTCTACGTTAATTAAAATATGAATTATAAAATAAAATAATTTTTCTAACGAACAATTTGTTGTTCTAAACGCTGAGTTATGAAAATGTGTTTACGGAACCTCTAACAATAGTTTAAAGTTTGTTTATATCCGTTATTCTAAATACAGGAGAATTATAAAAAATATTCATTGTTACAGCATCAACGATGTCTAAATGCTGTGTTAGCCAGATTATTAAAAAACCCACTAATACATTCCTTAAATAAATAAAAACACTTTTTTTAATATTACAACAATTGTGTCGGCCTCCCAGTGCCAAGCGAATATGCACCGTAATATGTTAGAACATCATACACCGATAGCAATATAACAGAGCTGCTTGAATTATATTGAGTCGGTACGAGAGTGGATCTCAAAGTAGATATTAGAGTAGAACAAACATGGTGGTCACGAGTCGCAAGCTACTACCCACCGTCTAGGGATGTCAAGTTGATTGTATCAGATAATTTATCACAAGTTTGTTCGAAATCTGATAAAAATTATAAAATCATGAGCTCCTTCTGCAATAGGTAATATTTCTATAAAAATGTATGTGCAACGCGTACATTGAACTTACTAAAGCTAGTTTACAGAATGCGCATTATCGAGCGTTTTATGTTCAAACTTTCCCATTTTTGATTTTAGGGCGATTCATCGATTATATTCTGTTAATACCGAACAAATACAAAACATAATTATTTGGCTTTTGCGTTACTAGAGGGTACCACCTGTAGTGTTTCGTTTGCTGCGCGGACAGCCGATAGAATGCTCTGTGGTTCCTCGTTGCTACTTACCTCATTCCTCTCACCCTCGAAATTTTATTCTAGTCTTCGGGAATTGGGCTTTAAAGTATATAAAAAGGTTGTCTTGGCATTATCATACTTTGCTGAGCTCATATATATGAAATCATTGAAGAAGATAATATTAACACATCCCAAATGAACCACGAAACCGAAAAAACAACAGAAATTAAAAAGATTTCAGTCGCATCTGGGACTCGAACCCAGGACCACTACCTATCCGGGGCAACCGCTTAACCAACTTAGCTAATGAGACCAGTTCAATTTACGCCATTTACACCGGTATTATACTTCAAGTTCAAGACTTGTTAATATTATCCTCCATTTTTTATAAATCCCATATTATTGGCTGCTATCCTTATGATGATTGCAAAGTTTCATCCAGAACTCAATTGCAATCTGAATAGAGTCTCGAGTATACCTACCCGATTTTTATTTATATGAGACATCTATTGATTTATTTTACATGTCTGGAAAGAAATATTCAATTTATTTATTTATAATTTTTTTTTAACTTATTGAAGTTTGTAAACCTCATTGTAATATTTAATCATTGAAGAAGATAATATTAACACATCCCAAATGAACCACGAAACCGAAAAAACAACAATCATATGTATGATATACAGCAGTCTCTGTAGGACTGTATAGTGTGTTATGTCCAAAATACTCTAGACACAAAGGTCACCCTTCAAAGCTGCAATAGTTCTTTCATCAGTGGGTCGTTAAAATGTGATCATTCTTTCTCAGGGCCCTGGAACTCGACTGCTTGAAGAACTCCCACCCTATTGAAGTGCCCGTGGGTCACCCCGCTGAAATTGATGAAATATTTGATGACATTTCCTACAACAAGGGAGCCTCCGTCATCAGAATGCTGCATCGCTACATCGGTGATGAAGATTTTAGAAAGGGAATGAACCTCTACCTTACAAGGCATCAGGTTTGTACCATTTAATGTGAATCGCTTTGAAAACTGGTTACTTGTCCACATGATGTTGTCTGAGAGATGTTGTTTTTATTTCTAGGTTTTATTTTATACTTATTAGCAATGACATTACAAACATAGACATGTTATTGTCTCATGATATTTACGCAAAATGCCACAAGTAACAAACACACTTGTGTTTCCAGTCAATTCTTTATTTTAAAATATGTCATGTATGATAACCATAGAATATGTGGGTATGCAGTGTAAAATATTGGAATTATTGTAGTAGATAGTATTGCATATTATTTATATATGTTTATACAGTTCAGAGGTTCAATTAAGTATAGAAATCTACACGGGTTAATAACATTCACAGTAATAAAACTCATTATTTACTTTCAAACCATTAAGTTTAATTTTTTTTTTTTTAAATAGTCTGAATATAGTGTGCTGCTAAGTGTAGTAGGCATCCAATCCTATTCGAACCTTTGAACGTGAACAACAGTGGTCTATTTCTGTTGACGTAGTTGTAGTTCATTGATATATATTATGAAATCACATCGAAACTTATATTTTTTTACAGAGCTTTGGTGTCTTTATGTTTCTTTTTCTATTGTCATTAAAGGAATTCCATATAGGTGGCTCGGTCCGGTTGGACATGATAAAAAAACATATTATCATCACATACAAGGGCATTTATTTATGCAATTCTGCTAGAGATAATGTGCAACTAATACTAATTGAAATTGAATATCAAAATACGGCAATTACCGTATCTTTTGCTTGCCGCTTTGTGAGATATACAAAGTGTCTGTTTGTTTGTAATGTCACCGCTCGTTAGGACAGAAATAGCTTGAAATAATATTTTTAAATCAAATAAAGTGCAGTTGCGCAATCACTCCGTTTGTTTCCATTGGTTTAAAAATAATCATGTTTATACATTGATGCAGCATTCTTTTATTATATTTTGCAACATTAAATTATGTACATTTTTTAATTAAGGGGAAGAGGGATTATTTATTCGAAGTAATGATAATATTATTAAGGAATACGATAAACATGATGCTTTTAAAGAGAAAAATATTTATAAATAAATTAATTTAAAAATATACTTGGTATTCACCACTTTATAAATATATGTATTCATATATTCCTGACGATGAAAGCATCGTGCATTTTCTGTGCAGTGTCTGCAGTAACGAGTGAAATGTTCGTTCCTCACCGGACCGTCAGAGAGCAGCCTTAATACTAAAAATGCAGCAATTATTGGTGTAAACACTGCTAGTTTTAAAGGACATTATTATTATAAAACTAGTTTTATTCAAATACTTATAAAAATAGGATATATAATCACAATTATTTCCACTGTAATGGATTTATTGGTTTATTATACACATAGTTTTTTTTTTAAATATTATTGCCCGACCCACTTTAATTATTATGAATTCAATATGTGCAAAAAAACTCGTTTACAATTTGACAATTTAATTTTAAAACATGTTTGATATGACAAGTGACAACTTTAAATCATTCTCACGGACAATTTTTTATTAGTGTAGATTAGTTAGTTGTTAGCTATATAATAACAGTGTTTTTACTTACCACGGCACTATAAGTCTTAGTTGTAAGTCACTAGTTATAAATCTTAGTTGTAAGCCACTAGTTATAAATCTTAGTTGTAAGCCACTAGTAATAAATCTTAACTCTAAGGGATTAGTTATAAGTTAAATAATAGGTTAAATAAATTAGTTTTAAGCGCCTTTGAGGTGATTTTCCCACGAAAACGGCACTATAGAAGTAATCCAATCATTATTGTTCAATTAATTATTTTTTTGTATACATTACAATATCAAGTTTCAAGTTTTGCAAGTTTAATCAAATCAAAAAATCTGCACCATGCACAACCCAAAGGGAAAACCCAAGTTCCTTGTTAGAGTTATGTATGCACTGTTGCAATGATTGCAATAATTGCAATTCAAGGTCGTTGCACTGCATGGGTTGTCACTGTCACTTTATTGCATTGGCTGCTATATCCTTTTTTAGAAAAAAAGTATGACTAGCATTATAATACTCTTCACTTGAGTGCTCTCGCGATTCTTTTATTGAGTATCCTACCTACTGGTAAAAAAATATTTCCGAGAATTATAGAAGATTTGATTTCCATGTTTTCATATAAGTAGAATCTCAAGTACGTACTTATTGGTTAATATACATAATAAAATTTAAAAAAAAAAACATTTATTTTATATTTGTATCCGAATCCAGAGTGGGAGTTACTCTCAATATCGCCCTGCTGAGAGACTTCATTAAAAAGCTGAAACATTGCTTGAAATGGCTTTAGCTATGCTTAGGGACCAGATGTGAATGGCCAGATATTTCCTTTCCTTCCTTTTTCTCTTCTTACTCTTTTCCACTTCTCTTTGGCCGTACAACATTCTCCGAGGGGGATGCTATATTTCTATATAGAGTTTTGACCGCCTTTAGGAAACGTCTCCATTCCTGCTGTTTACCTCCAGTTTCCTATGCCTAAGGTTGTTTGCTTCCACACCATCGATCCACCTAACGTTAGACCTCTCAGCACTCCTTTGCCCTGCGGGTTTATTTAGAAGCCTCAATATCACATAGTATCACGTGAAATAAAAACAAATAATAATTTTAAAATGTTTGTTATGCAGTATGGCAACACCTTCACCGAGGATCTGTGGGCTGCCCTCGAGGAGTCATCCAACAAGCCTGTGGGGGCTGTGATGTCCACCTGGACCAAGCAGATGGGCTTCCCGGTGGTGCAGGTCACCTCCTCGCAGCGGGGCAATGACAGGATCCTGACCCTTAGTCAGGAGAAGTTCTGCGCCGATGGCTCCAACAGCCAAGAGGATGACCTCTGGATGATCCCCGTCTCTATATCCACGCAGCAAAACCCCGACGAGGTGACTTTCATGTTTATTTATTGACTCAATATATTTATTTATTACTTTCATCATTTCCTTCACGATGAATCAAATAAATCAGATAACTGCGCCCATAATGTGCATTCAAGAAATGAATGTTGCTATTTTTTATTTATTTACTGTAACATGAATCAGCGTAATGTTGTAATAAGTTGGTAGACTTGACTAGGAAAGGATGAACTTTTCGATGCGGTGGCTTTAGTTAATATATTAAGTTAGCAGTGGCGGCTCGTGACTTTTGAGTGAGCTAAAGCACTAATATTGATGTTCTTGAAGATGAAAATGATTTTTTTTTTTTAAATTTCAATTTTTTGTATGGAGATTTAGATGGTAGGTGGGGCACTGCCCCACTTTTGAAACAGCTGGATAAGTGTCTTTCTAAATAAAAATAAAATCTTATGAGGTTTTCCAGTAAATACTTTGTTAATGCAACTTTGAAAATCGGAAATATTTTTTGCTGTAACATGCAATAATTTCAAATATTTATTACCTGACTTGTGCTGAACATCAAGCTATGCAAAATCCATTATGCCATTATGGTTCATTTAAATATTATGTTCTAGCTATGCCTAGCGAATCCGCTGGGGATACGCTGGCATTCGATGGTAATTAATATGGGTACGCCATATGATGCGTTGGTGTTCCAAAAGTAAAATTGGAAAATATGCAGGTTTTTTTTCTGCTATCTTGACTACATATAAAATTATATAGATTTGTTATAATTCTGACATAAGTCAGAAATTTTAAATTTAATTATTTTACTTACATTTATTTATTTATTGGACACATTTTACAAACATAATACATATCGTGCAAAAATATAGTAAAAAGAGGAGTAGGGTACATTAGTTAGTTAAACACTACAAAAATATAGTAAAAAGAAGAGTAGGGTACATTAGTTAGTTAAACACTAGAAAAATATAGTAAAAAGAGGAGTAGGGTACATTAGTTAGTTAAACACTACAAACATATAATAAAAAGAGGAGTAGGGTACATTAGTTAGTTAAACACTACAAAAATATAGTAAAAAGAGGAGTAGGGTACATTAGTTAGTTAAACACTACAAAAATATAATAAAAAGAGGAGTAGGGTACATTAGTTAGTTAAACACTAGAAAAATATAGTAAAAAGAGGAGTAGGGTACATTAGTTAGTTAAACACTACAAAAATAATAGTACATATGTAGAAACTTTAAATTAAGGAAATGCATATCAGATACATTCAGAACAATTTTAATTTTTGGTTTCATGCAGGGTGGAGAGGTTTTGAATATGTATGTCGAAAAGGTCTATATAGGGTATAGGTATTGGCAGTTCGGTGAAGACGCGCGCTGGTGGTGAGTTATATTAATAGTTCAGTTAGTTTAATATTTGAGAACAGTCTTACATTATTTATGTTAAATTTGTGGCAAATGGGTAGATAGATAATGAACAGAGTAAAAAAATCACATTGCAGTTTTGCCATTTTAGTGACCGTATCGCTATTTGAGTTACTCACTGTATCTTTATTTGATATCCTTATGTTTAATGGGTTAAATACGGTCACCAGCATTGACAGCTCATGGAACATCGAAATGAACAGATTAGTTCTATTATCAACAATAAATATACATTTTTCACATTTATAACTGTAAATATTGTATTTTTTAATCAAAAGTACTTACCTAAATAATTAAATTATTTAGATTGCGTTTCTAAAGTTATAAATACATATCCATATCAGAATTGGTATCACTTGTTATCTTGACTTTGTTTGATTTAGTTCTGAGGATTAAAAAATCACGACTTGGTAAATACGGCATTAGACAGAGATTCAGCAAGTAAAAGGTTTATAGCTGTGCTTTTCAGACTTTTTAAAATTATAGGTTTAAACAAATATGTGGACGATTCTATCAATTATTTATTCACTTGTCTTAGTGTGGTCGGTTGCGTTATATGAATTGATACAATATTCATTGGTTCGATTTCCGATATCTGTCTGCGTTTGGTTCTAGTAAAACTTCAATCCATATCATATTCGCATTCGATTTCAATTTTTAGATCACTTTTACATTGAGGAATCAATATAATATTCGTGATATGATGAATTGGGCGATAACTTTCCATTTGAGATGTATCCAATCTATCTTTTTTGCTGATAAAGTTGAATTATTTAATCCATAATGCTGACTTATCTGCGTTTTCTCATGTTTATCAACACTTTATTAACCCATTGACACATTTTGTATGTATTAAAAATACTCTTGTATTAATACAGCTGCAGACTTTCAACAAACCGTCTAATAATACCCCAAGGTCAAAATATTTCAATGTCGCCACGAGTCGGATGAATATTTTCAAAGAGTTAATCCCACAATGTAATTACATACGTATATGTTTATTATAATAACATTAAAAGAGAGTAATAAAGGTTATTAAAAATTATTTCTGTAATTCATTGAGAAAAAATAGCAAGGTTATTTATTATCAATTCATCGACGAAAATGAATGACCTATTGCGAAAATTTCTCATTAATCTCGATCAACATTTCTATAAACTGGTTTATGATTTTCATTTCTCAGGGCAGTAATAGACTTTTTCCATCTATACGGTAACCGTAGCGTAATTGTGTAAACATTAATTTGTCTCAGTGTGGGGAGATTACGGGTTCTATTTTGCTTCATTGTAACATGGTAAAAGTATTTTGATTGAAATTTTTTCTGCTTCCATAAATGTGGACTGTGGCAATTTTGATTTGTTATGTTGAATTGTAAAGTCTGATGAACCTTATAAAAATTGCTCTAAAGCTGTTGTAATGATCACTGATAAATTAATCAAATCAATGTAAGTAATACATATCATTAACAACTTTCTTTGAAAAATGTTAACACGCAACTCGACAAAGTTAAAAATCCTTTTCCAAAAGATTTTTTTTTTTGCATGTGGTCAAGGGTTGGTCTTTTTTTTTTAACATTAATTCCACTCAGGAGGTTCTGAGGAAAATAATTTCCTTCAGGGCCTATGACATTTCTGAGGATGCAACATGCTTTGAGTCGTAGAAACGACCCGTTTTCACGTGATAAATGTCAACCGTTTACAAATGTTGGGTGGGCGTTTGGCATGTTTCCCGACTATGCACTGGTGCCGAAGGGATCAATAACTCCAGTTCCTCAGAGCATCTTTCATTAAAATACCGGTAGAACAAGGACACCATTCGCACCCGACGCCTGTGTTGTAAAGATTGCAATCTATTTGTTAAGATAGGGGAATCTATCAAACGGAAGGTTTGTACATTATAATAGATATAGAGTTTTTAGTATCCACAAAAACAAACATCTTTTGAAAAAAATCACTGTATGTACACTCCTGTCAGGTTCCATGCAACATCAGAAAGGCTATCATTAAAGTGAAAGACTTCTATTCGGAATGGATACTTCAATGATAGAAATATATCTTCATTGATTAGGTACTTACCTGACCAACAGTATTATTTTTTTATTAAATAAAACAAACACTTTGTTTTGAATCACTAATTTATTTTTAAATCAACATCAACTGGTTTCGCTTATCTCAAGCTTCATTGGGGTAAAATTTAAAACTGTTTTTTTTTTTAACCTCTTGAACACACAACCAATGATGGGTTTTTTTTTTGCAATATCATAATAATGATGTAATTATGTACTGTGCTCACTCTTCTGTGATTGACAGATAGTATTATTGGATATGTTACTAGTAACACTGATTATAATTTATAAATACCTTTGCAGGTGGCACTCACAACGGTACTCGAGAAGAAGACACAGGAAGTGGTGCTGAAAGGAGTTTCTGAAGACGAATGGGTCAAGGTAATTTAATATACAATCATTGAAAATAACAATATTTTTTAATGAGAAATTAACCTTTGAGCTATACATTCATTACGAATGATGTTTGTCTGCCCGTATTGTTATTAGAACTGCAAAGCTATGAATAAAGGTCAAAGTAAAATAATAAATTAGCTGTTCTATTATGGAATCTTAATTGAAGGCCAGCTATAATACTTTAATATTTGTTTAATTTTTTAAAAGGATGAAATCGACTCAATAAAATTTTCCACCAAATTGATTTTAATGACTCGTAATTGTAGTTATTTATTTGTTTTACATTTAATTAATTGCTTGTGTTTTGGAATGCAGTGCATTTGTTATTGTCAGCCATAATTAATTTTGTCGATTGATTAATTCTAAATTACTGATTAAATTATAATAAACAGTCAAGTAACAGCTTTGTAAATATTGACTTACTCATAGTTCCTGGAATTCACAGAATCGTTAATGCAAATCCATTATTATATTAATTACAGGAAAAACAAGACGATTCTTAAATTTATCACTTAACATACATTCACATTGTGCACCTGGCAATAAGCCAATCTTTATACTACATATTATGTATGATATTATATATCTTTATACAACTGATAATACATGCTCCATACAGCATCTCCAAAGATATAGGCCTTGAGGAAAATTATTTCCCTCAGGGCCTCCTGTGCTTTTTTTTACAGTGTGTATTACTGTAAAAAAAAGCCGCACCTCATGGCTTCGAAACTTGCGCAGTTCTACGAGTTTTTAGATAATATTATGTTTAATAAATTTAAAAAAGCAGAACCTGCAGACAAGCTGCATATAGGAGCTTTGCATGACTACGTTTTTTTGTTATTGTAAAAATTATTTTAATACATATCTATGTTTTATAATAAATGATTAAATATGTAATCAAATGTTTTTATAATGCAATGTATGATGTTTGTAGGTGAACCCCGGAGCAGTAGGCTACTACCGTACGCGCTACACCAGCGGGGACCTCAATAAGCTGGTGTCTGCTGTGCGAAACCAGTCCCTCCCCCCTCTGGATCGCCTGGGCCTTCTGGACGACTTGTTCGCCATGGTGCAGGCTGGACACACGCCCACTATTGAGGTTTTGATTTTTGCCAACTACTGGTTTAGATTATGCCCAAGCTTCATCAGGGGTCCTAGCACGGTCAAATCGATAACTTAATGATATCAGATCGATAGGCTTAATCGACGTCGATTTTATATAGCACGGTTGCGCTTGTTGTTGAAGGACATGTGAATATGGAGTTTGATTGATGTTTCAGTCTCTCAAGCTGATGGAGGCCTTCTCCGACGAGACTAACTTCACAGTGTGGTCCTCCATCGCCAACTGCCTGTCGAAACTGTCGGTGTTGCTGTCGCACACGGAGGTAGAGGAGTCGTGGCGCGTGTACTGTCGCCGCCTGTTCCGGCAGGTGGCGCGTCGTAGCGGCTGGGATGCGCAGCCTGAGGAGACGCACCTACACACGCTGCTGCGGAGCCTCGCCCTCAACAGGATGATCACCTTCCAGGACCCTGATACCCTCGCTGAGGCTAACAAGAGGTACACTTTTTAGGTCCTGAGGGAAAGTTTAGGGCTTCCTGTATGGGCCAAGTAGTGGATTTATGTTATGCAAAGTATTATGTTCTTGCCTTCTGCACAAGAGGACTTTTATTTTTGTGCCTTTGAATTGTTGCTGTACTATAAGTACATCTCTTCGAAACAGACCACACATTCAATAAAAATACAGGCATAATTTACTGCATAAAAATGGAACAGGCATTCGACTAGATAACTTAGAAGCGTTAGAAATAAGGAAAGCCAAAAACACTAATAGTAGACTCATAAATAATCAAATAAATTTAAATAAAAGTACAATTCTTAAATTATTCCCAATAAACAAAGTACACACCCTTCCCGGTCAGGTACCTGTTGATCTCCCACCCTTGGCCCTCCACTCGCCTGTTTTGTGTATCTAACACATGTGTATCTTAGTTCATAGTTTAGTTGTATACTCCCTGAAGAAGCTACGGTAGTAGCGAAATCCGGTCAGCAAAAGTATAATTAAAAGTGATGTAAACAAAGTTATTGTCTTATTTTTTAAATTATAATGTCACATCACCAAGTTACTGCTTCATATGAAAATATCAATCCTTCTTGTTTGTATTGTGTGTTTATCTCTTGATAATAAAACTCCAATTACAACACTTGTGATAGTAGGAGAGATGTGATGGTAGAAGATTTTCAAATATTGTCAGGTTATTTGTAACTCGGGAAGGTTTGTCTTTCTTTAAAATAAATAAAAATCGATTAGGAGAGCCGGGAAGCTAAGCTCCTTTCTATTCAATAGTTATAATCTGTATGCCCTGACCGTGAGAGGCTCTCATTCCTGTGCTGTCTTACCGACAGTGCCATCTATGTGAAACAATCGAAATTAAGATATTGCATTTGTATTCAAGCAAACACAACCTGCTTCCAGGTTTGCCGTCCACAAAGCAGGAGGCGCCCAGGTACCCGCCGACCTCCGCTCCGCCTGTTACCGCGCCGTGCTGCTGGACGCGGAGGAGTCCACTTTCCTGGAGTTCCTGGAGATGTATCGCAGCGCCGAGTTACACGAGGAGAAGGACCGCATTAGCCGCGCGCTCGGTGCCATCAAGGATGTCAAGCTGCTGGAGAAGGTGTTAGCATTCGCCATGTCGGTGAGTGCTACTTTTAGAGATATTGTCTGGTAGTATCTCTGATATGAAATGCAAAATGCTTGTTCTACTAGCCCCCATTTGAAAAAGAAATTTATTTAAAAAAAAATTTATTTAAAAAAAAATTTATTTGAAAATAAAACTGAAATCGTGAATTTTAAAAATTCACGTTTCATGTAGTACTTCTAGTAATTGTGTATATTTTGCTAGTGGTGCGAATTACAGATCGTTCATCATTTGAGCTAGTGTCAATTTGTCAACTGTGTTGGATACATACTAGTTTTAGTGTGCGGAATAATCTATTTCCCGAGTTTCCACATCACATTACTGTAGTCTCCAACCAATCACAAGTTTTTGAGGTTAGTCCAGCAATCACCACTGTTTTCCCCCATAAACTGTGTTTTCCAGCCAATAATTTACCTGTCAAAACAAACTCTTTGCTTTTGTTTAGTTCATTATGAATGAAATAATGAAAGTGCGTCCATTAATGATTTCAAATTATTAGTATAACTTATTGAAGCTTGTAAACCTCATTGTAATATTTAATCATGGCATTTGGGAATTGAACCCAGACATCTGTTCCACCGGGTATTTCCCGATGCGACAGATAACTTTGTATTTTTATTTTCTGTGTCTTTTCTTATTTCTCTTGAGATTTATTAATGTGTATTATCTTCAATGAATAATTTGTTATTATTCTTGCAGGAGGATGTCAGATCACAGGACACTGTGTTTGTAATAATGTCTGTAGCCAACAGTCGGGTCGGAAGGGATCTGGTGTGGGACTTCTTCAAGAAGAACTGGACGATGCTCATTGACCGTTACCAGGTAAAATATTATTCACTGAATAAACTTCTGTTTATAGTAGTATTGACTATTGTTTATAGTACTATCTGTACATATTATCAAATTGTAATGAAGTTGGTTCAACTATATAAGTGCCGTTTATTTTGGGTATCAAAGATCCTACTCCGAGCTTCGGGCATCCTGTACTTAGCTCGCCATTCGCATAGAGTACTATATATTTTAATGCAATTTATATATGTATGTTCATTCGCGTAGCTGTTATTTATCAGTTTGAGATTTGCAGTACACGCAACATGTTACTCATGGATTTAGGGAATTGTCAAGTAGAGTTTGAGAAAATCCATGTTGGATAAAGTAATTCAGAAATAATATTTTTTTAAATATCAATTCTTGAGTATTGAAACCGCAGAACTCGAAAAACTCTGTCAGAAAAAGACTAGTTTTAAAAGGCTTAATATCCTCAATTACAAGAACTGTTCGGAAAAATCACACAGGCGGCAATTCGCAGTGTGAACACGCCTGCCAGATTCCATACTAATTAAATTTTTTAAGGATAAGGAATTATTCTTATCCTTAAAGACATTTGCTTAACTGCAGTTCCGATTCAGAAATGGCTACTGAGTGAAATTATTCTCACACCATGGACACCCACAGACCCGTCATTCAGCGAATGATTAATTCTTTAGTTTGACATTTTTTAAAATTAAAGTCTGTAGGTGTCCTTCGTGCAAGGATTTTAGCTGTCATCCGAGAGAATCGGACCCGCAGTTAAGTAACAAGTCTTTAGCTTTAAGGATAAGGATAATTCCTCATCCTTAAATAGAACCAGAATCGCCCACTTAGTTTAACCCTTAACGCAAGGCTTAATTAACCTTGCTGACACTGTAAATTTTTCAATGAAAGCAATGCCTTTATTAATTTATCAATGGAATTGTGTTTCTTACAGGGAGGCTTCTTACTCTCACGCCTCGTCAAATGCGCCACCGAGAACTTTGCGTCGGAAGAATCCGCCCTCGAAGTTGAAGAGTTCTTCAAGACCCACAACTCCCCCGGCACGGAGAGAACCGTCCAACAGACCCTGGAGACCATCCGACTGAACGCTTCCTGGCTCAAGAGAGACCTCGAGTCCACCACCGAACTCCTGAAGACCTACCAATAACTTTACCAAATGGGTGGCTGAGTCCACAGCTGGTCCTGCTGAAGGATGATCACACGAAGCCTGGAGGCGTTGAAACCAATCAATGGACGGATTTAAGAATGCTTACTTTACCAAGATCAAACATTTAAAGTATATTTTTACCGCTTAAGTTTTTTAGCATTTAAATTGTCCTAGCTGCGTGAGAAGTTTGTGATAACACCGTCTGGGCCCCGTGAGATGAACACAGTATTATTATATTCAAATACAATCGTCGAGGTTTAACAAACACATTTTGTAATGATGAATAGTGGACATAAGTTACGTTGCATCAAAATCGGATCTCAATGTGATCATAGTTTGAACAAGGTATTTTTTAAGTTCTCAGTAACACGTATTAAGGCAGAGTGAACACAGTTCAATAATATTAACTATTATTGTATTATCATTTTATTTTAAGATCCGTTGATGATCTTGTTCGATTTGCTCAATTTAAAAAAAATAATTTTAAATATTTGAATGCCGGTGCTTTATGAAATTGGTACCAAAAGTTTTGTATTTTTTTTGCATTTATGTTTTAATGCTTTCTTTCCTCTTCACATTTTGCCGTCTGCAATGTACAAATGTAGTAACCCTTTCCGCCTTGTAAATTAATATTTCTTAGGTTAATCTGAATAGAAATGTTGATTGTGTGAATCCTGTCTTGTTTTGTAATGTTGTGCAGTTCTTCATGTCATAGTTATAAAATTTTGTGTTACCAGTGTTATAGTATTTGATTTTAAATATATTTCCTTTTAATCAGGTTTTAGTTTGAAAGCTTTAATAAAGTTACTGACAACATAAAAGGATTTATTGTATTCTTTATTCTAGATGTAACAATAAACACCAAACCTCCCGAAGATATTTTTTAGATTCTTATCAAATGGTCACCGACTTTAAATACGAGTTTGTGACATTCTGTGTCAAAATCAAACTTCAGTGGCATAAATAAAGACTTCGAAATTCGAACAATGCGAAGAAAATTTATGAAGAATACAATTCATTGCTTTAGTAATGTTGAAAAGGCACAAAGTTATTTATATAAATAAACATTTAATTAGATTTTATGAAAAATAACACAAAATACATTTTAACACCTCCCTGCATAGCGGCCACCGTACTTATTGTGATTTATTACATTCATTAAAAGTATATAACATTTACACCTTTTCTTTGCACCACCCAAGGAGGTTGGAAATTACACGATGGAGTCAGCAATTTGCACAAAAACTGATCCGAGTCCAAGACAAGCAAAGATTTCTGCAGACAAGGGGCCGTACTCAGCCTTAACAAACATATTTCTTTTGCCCCCACAAAACCAATAAAACCTACACAAGTTTTTTTTGTTTACGGTAACCCCGCACAGAAGACCCTGAGGGAAATAATTTCTCTCAAGGACTATATCGTCTTTGGGGATGCTATGTGGAAGGTCTTATAGAGGATAGGAAGGAGTGAACTCGGGTCTTGAAGAGACCCATGTTATAGGATGGAGGAAACACAGAGGCCGGCAGATCATTCCACAGCCAAGCTGTTGAACACAAGAACGAGTCGTAGAAGTGACCCGTTCTCATGTGACAAATGTCAACCGTGTGCAAATGTTGGGCGCGCTTTTGGCATGTTTCCCGACTATGGACCGGTGACGAAGGGATCAATGACGCTAGTTTCTCGGAGCATCTTCCATTAAAATACCGGTAGAACAAGGACAGCATTCCCACCTGACATCTATGTTTCAAAGATTGCAATTCGTTTGTTAAGATATCTATCGAACGGACCGCCCATTTCTGCACAGAGTGAATGGTTTTTTCAGTTATTTTAGGGCTCCCGACCAGAGGTGGCTGTCAAATTCTACATTGGGGCTCACTTGCGATTTATACAGGGTCAGCAGTTGTGTACTATTAAAGTATCTGAGGGCTCTGTACAATATGTCCAGCTTCTGAGAGGCTAACTTTACTCTGGCTTCGATGGAGCCCCCATACCTGAGTTGGTCACTTTAGGTTACACCAAGCATATCAATGGATGGCTTGTTGGGAAGATTGCTTCCATTAAAGGAGACTAGATTGTCATTTCGATCCCTTTTAGACGTAATCGGACATGATTGGGTCTTTGAAACATTAAATTCGACAAGGTTATTCTTACCCCAAGAGGAGACTCTCTCGAGGTAACCGTCCATCCTTTGCTTCAAAGCCCTTCGAGCCGTTGGTGTTTGTGTGCTTTTTGGGGGCTTGTTAAACAAAAAGCTATCATGGACTGTACTGTCATCCGCATAACAATGGATTGGTGTGCAACAAAAATAATGTTGGAGACAGAACCGATCCTTGTGGGACGCCAGCATTTATTGAATGCGAGGAAGAGATGAAAACGTCAGCAACCATCTGAATCGATCTCTCCCTCAAAAAGTCGACAATCCACTCACACAAGGATACGGGAAGTCTGTAAGAAGGCAGTTTGTTGACAAGTCCTCGGTGCCAAACCCGGTCAAAAGGACTTAGAAATGTCTAGTGAGACTGTTTGAATTTCACCGTAACGTTCCAGGCACCGCCCCCAAACATGTGTAACATGTATGTACATGTTAACAATACCACGTCATCTTCATCAATATTGCCACAAATCGAAGATTAATAAATTTATAAGGTATGTAATACGGTAGACAATAATAATGTATGTAAATAAGTACATATATGTCCAAGTCGTCACCGGTAATGTGAACAGAGCAAACTCTTATCCAAGAGTTAAATTCTCTAGTTCATCGTCCAACACTTGCCGTAACTGTTTACATTCATATGGTTGGTCTAAGATTAGTTTTTATGTAAATATTTACTCTTCTATTAACGGCCCTCGCATATTATATAAAAAAACTTAAACTAACACTCATATCGATGTGAAATATTGATAAAGCTATTATACTTTTATATATTTATGACTTCCTTAAACATTCTGATTATGTACAAACAATATACTCGTGAAAACGGTTAGGTTGGTAAGGTATTGTATAATTCATGCGAATATAGAACAAGCCCAGTTTTTTCGACTAATTTTTGTGTTCGACGTCTCAGCTATGAAATGATACGCCGGCTTTTGTGAAACCTTTTATAACATAGGTCTCTTCATGACTCAGGTTTAATTTTTCGTTTCCTTAAAAACTACACAACATCTCCAAATATCCTGAGGTTTTCCTTAGGGTCATCTTTGTGAAGTTAACATTCGAAAAAGACTTTTGGGAACTATTTCTAGATATCGTCGCAGGAAAGCAATATTGCTGTAACAGCCAAGGCCACTTGAAAAGAAGCAGGATGTTGATGTTTATTATATCAATTAATATTAACAAAATGAAAAACTTTTTTCCAACGACGTAGAAGTTTTATTATTCAGTGTGGAGTCACGGGACCCAGATATATCGATTCAGAAAAAAGAAACCTGTGGAATGGTGTATACAGAGCATTTCCGTGGGTAGTGGTGGTTACAGCAGTATTGTTTACCTGTGAATCGTCACAGGAAAACAATAATACATATCGATGTACTATTTTCTGTAGTTTTTCAATAAAAAACACTGATATTGTCTTTATTTTACGACTAGTAAGTTTGGCCCTGATCTAGTGTAAACAAAACATCAAAAAGAGACAGGACAAAATCGGTAACATTTCTGTTGTAATAAAATGACCGTAACTACTTCCACGAAGCGAAGATTCCAAGCTCCTCGACTCAAGTCTGTTTTTTCAGGAAAAAATGAACATTTTATTTGACGATAAATAAATTTAATATGGGAAAATACATCAATGCTGTGATTGACATCTCTCATAGAGTTTGTTGTCATTCTCCCCTATAAGTATGGCACGACTTGAATAAAAACCATTTTGTGTTGAAATTATGGGCATAAATAGAGAATCCTCTTTTTATGACAGTCGCGTACTAGGCACGGACATGTTGTCACCAGATCACACAAGTGCCTTCACAGGCCATATTACGGACAAGTATGGTGGTCACTGGTCACTACTACTTGTCTTCTTTTTATTGATATTGTGGTCCTCAAACATGAATCAGATTTGATAGTTTTACCAATATAATTTTCCTTGTTCGTAAGTATAAGTATTATTATTATTACTATTTTTTTTAATTTTATGTAAGTAACCGACAACATTTTTGGAATCTTTGTCAACTTGTCTATAATGGAATTTTGATCTAAGTTTGATCACTTTGAAATTTCGCAATGGAGTTCCTCATACTGTTTTTTATTATTTATTTTTAAAATTGAAAGTTCATCATATTTGATAAATAAATAAAGAAATAAATAAAATAAATACTGAAATTGGTATGAAGATAATAAAAAAATGGCTCGACAAGAATCTACTTACCTTAAATACCTCCAAAACTAAGTACTTATCTTTCAGTAAAACCATTGTTGGACAACCAAAAACCTTTCCACATTTACACCTACACCCATGTATTACCTCTAAAACCTCAAACTGCACATGCGAAAAAATTTAACATACGGATAATATGAAGTATCTAGGGTTAACAGTGGACTGCAAACTAAAATGGGAACTCCATATTAACCTACTTGCAAAGAGAATCCGGAAACTATCTTATATTTTTTTAAATAATAAGAAACATCATGTCACTAAAACGATTAAAAAATGTTTACTTTGCCCTTTGTCAAAGCATTTTAACTTATGGAATATTAGCATGGGGTGGAGCCGCAGACATATATTAAGGCGCTGAATACATCTCACAAAACAATAATTAGAATCATGTACAAAAAACCATATCGACATCCTACAGGATTAATTATGAGTACAAATAGCATTCTTGATATAAGAAAGTTGTTAAAAAAATTATCTACAATAACTGCATAAAATCATCACCTTCCTACATATCTCACTTACAAAACACAAGAGCCAAATCTCACAATCATTTTCAAGTACCCAATATTAAATCCACTTTTGCCAAGAAACACGAATCCTACCTCGCACCTCTCATATTCAACATCTTCCTAATAGAGACCTCTCACCATATAACGCAAAACAACCTAAAATGGTTATATAAAAATTTCAACACATGTCTAATGAACAGTCAAAGGAATTGCATCAAAAAATTACTTGCAAACTCTCCTTAGGCTGATATTGTTATTCTTATTACTGTTATATATGTTTTTTTTTTAAATTAAAACATTTTTATCATGCACTTTTGAATAATCCTCTTTATGTTTTTAAATTTTTATTTTGTAGCTTTGCATTTAACTGTTTAAACTTTGTATTTAAAATTTACTTTATATGTTTTACATTTTTCCTTATGAATTTTTAAGCATTTTCTTTAATTTATATATCTATATATTTATATATTTATTTTTATTGTTACCCGTTTCAGAACAGACATCGTCTAGTGAGACGGGTAAAGTACATGTAAATGTTTAAATTTTATGCCAACAAACGCCCGGGTTGCCGGCAATGAAATGAATGAATGATTTAATAATGTTATCATCAAGTTCTGCAAGCATTTATTTTTATTTTTTATTATTGTGACAGCTGTTTCGACGTTCAAAGTAATTTTCAAACTGTGGGTAGGCCACATTGAAAGAGCTGTCACAATAATATAAAAAAAACTGAAATACTTGTGGAACTTAACACATAATAAAATCAAAATATGAATTACTTTAAATTAAAAAAAAAAAAAATTATGGAGTTCTACGAATTAAACACAATAACAATTTATTAATTTCCTATACTTCTTTGCTATCTTTATAACATTCGTAAAATTAAGTATAGCATAGTCCTACTGGCTCCGGGCAGTTGGGACTCTCATGTGGTCATCACAGTAAAAAGTTGACCTAATTTATTCAGCGCCTTCTTTTTTCTGTCGCCGCTCCTTTACTGGTATTTAATGCCTTCCCTGTTACTCCTGAGGCCACCACCGGGGCGGTGAATCTCTCCTCGCCCCCTGGTGGGGAATATCTTTCACTTTGGGAATCACTGCTTTACAAAAATTTCTGGAAATTGTTATCTCATAATTTTAAAATATGATAAATTCATTTTATTTTTCGCGCCCCACAGCTTGAAAACAACTGTTTTGCCTCTCTGCGCCGCTCTCACTGATTTCGGTTGCGTAATTTGGAAGGTGTTTTTTTTGTAGAACAAGAAAATTATAATTATTATGTTTTCGGAAATGCTGTAGGTGTAAGTATTTCGGAATGATAAATAACAGTAGGTATATACAGGAATCATATAAGATTCTTCATAATATAATAAATCAGAGACAAATTCAAATAAAATCACCGAGAATAACATAAATAGGTACTTTAATTTTAAATTCCAGCACTTCCGTCAGCACATCTGAACAGTTCGTCATACAGGTTATGTGGATACAAAAAAAATCTCGATTTAAAAAAAAAATCGTTAGTTCCTCTTCTGGCCGCCTGCTTTTTTTCTGTAAGTATGTCATGCTGTAAATACCCGACTGTCAATGAATACTAGTAGGGCGTCATAATATTTCTTCTCCCTTTGTGGCAGATTTTGAGGTCTATTTGAGATTCTGAAGTTGCAACATCTCGCTTGGGGGGGTCGATTCCCAGGTCGTGGATCGTGCTCAAATAACATGGAAAATAAAAAGGAATGATTTAATATAGATCGCACGCTCGTGGCGTGACAGGCGTGGGAATCCTTCAAAATAGGATGCCTACATGACTTATACAGACGGAAAATGCAATTAAAAAAATTAAGTTTTTGGGCGGCTGTTTCGACATGCTCACAAACAAATGCATTGTGCATATTGTGCCTTCTTAGGCTGCTCTCTGACGGTCCGGTGAGGAACGAACATTTCACTCGTTACTGCAGACACTGCACAGAAAAGTCAAGTTTGCTAAAGTAAGGTAACGGTTTGCAACGCAGTCCATTGCGGGACTTTTCTGCGTAGTGTCTCCAGTAGCGAGTGAAAAGTTCGTTGCTCACCGGACCGTCAGAGAGCAGCCTTAATCTAACTGAACTGGTAGAGCGTATGTGGAGATCGGCCAAATGGGGAAATAAAAGAAGAGAAACGCTCTTGGGTTAGGGAGGGGCATACACAATGTGATCGTGAGCATGTCGGTACAGTGCTACGCAAAACTTTTAGTTTTGTTTTATGAATTTGATCAAGAATTTTATTACGAATTTGATTATGATTAGGTCTGCTTATACATATCAGTATGTAGTTTATCAATTTATTCGTCTGAGATTTATATTTACATCCAACCCATGTTGTCCTCCCTGAGCACCGAGGTGGACAGTTTCACACATATGTAAAAAATGATATGTATAAAATAATAACTCAAGCTCCCGTTAGACAAACTACAAAAAAGTAGTTTATCGGAACTTTTTGAATTGTATTTTTTTTCTTTTGTAAAATTAAATAAAAAGATGCATTTTTCTTAAAATAACGATAAGTTTATTGATAAAATTATTTTTTACTTGCTTTTCTCAACAGTTAAGAATAATTATTGTTACAATACGTCTCTTTAAGAATTTGAGGGATGTAAGAGTTTTTTAATTACTAAAAAAAGGTATTTTTTGCTAGAGCAAACAAGAACATCGTTGAAGAAAGTTAGTTATGAATTAATAAGCGCATGGAATGCAATGGGCTGATGGTTGATTGCATGAAGCTGGCTGAGGGTTGCATTGTGGTAGTGGACTGCAAGGAGCAGGCTGAGGGTTGCATTGTGGTGGTGGATTGCATGAAGAAGGCTGAAGGTTGCATTGTGGTGGATCAGGCTGAGGGTTGCATTGTGGTGGTGGATTGCATGAAGAAGGCTGAAGGTTGCATTGTGGTGGATTGCATGGAGCAGGCTGAGGGTTGCATTGTGGTGGTGGATTGCATGGAGCAAACTGAGGGTTGCATGGTGGTTGTGGATTGCATGGAGCAGGCTGAGGGTTGCATGGTGGTGGAGGATTGCATGGATCAGGCTGAGGGTTGCATGGTGGTGGTGGATTGCATGGAGCAGGCTGAGGGTTGCATTGTGGTGGTGTATTGCATGGAGCAGGCTGAGGGTTGCATTGTGGTGGTGGATTGCATGGAGCAGGCTGAGGGTTGCACTGTGGTGGAGGATTGCATGGAGCAGGCTGAGGGTTGCACTGTGGTGGTGGATTGCATGGAGCCGGCTGAGGGTTGCACGGTGGTGGTGGATTACATGGAGCAGGCTGAGGATTGCATGGTGGTGGTGGATTGCATGGAGCAGGCTGAGGGTTGCACGGTGGTGGTGGATTGCATGGAGCAGGCTGAGGGTTGCATTGTGTGGTGGATTGCATGGAGCAGGCTGAGGGTTGCATTGTGGTGGTGGATTGCATGGAGCAGGCTGAGGGTTACAGTGGTGGTGGATTGCATGGAGCAGACTGAGGGTTGCATTGTGGTGGTGGATTGCATGCAGCAGGCTGAGGGTTGCACGGTGGTGGTGGATTGCATGGAGCAGGCTGAGGGTTGCATGGTGGTGGTGGATTGCATGGAGCGGGCTGAGGGTTGCACGGTGGTGGTGGATTGCATGAAGCAGGCTGAGGGTTGCACGACGGTGGTGGTGAAGGATTGCATGGAGCTGGCTGCGATTTACATGGTGGTGGTGGTGGAAGATTGCATGGAGCTGGCTGAGGGTTGCATGGCGCTGGTGGTGGAGGATTGTATGGAGCTGGCTGAGGATTGCATGGTGGTGGTGGAGGTGGATCACATGGAGCTGGTTGCTGGTTGCATGGTGAAAGCTCGTTACATTCCAATGGAGAAGGGAAACGGAGGCAAGCAGAATAAACACCCTGAAACAAAGATTTTTATAATCGTATGCAATGCATACCTACATCAGAAAATTCTGATCAAGTAGTGCATTATATTATTGTAGTATTATATTAATATAAATTACCTGTAAGAGCACCACGGCCACCAGACAAGAAAGCCTGCTGTTCCTGAAGACGACCATCTTTCGAAACTGAAGATCTGGGTATACCTCAGAACTCTCTCATTTCACCCTTTATACCGTCTGACACTTGGACTGAACGTGGTTGAGAAGACTTATGATATGATATCATAAATTATCTAGAAATTTCTCACATATTTTCTGCAGAGACGTGTTTTCTACAGGGGCCAAGGGCAATAGCAAATCATCAAACGTGATGATAGGAAATATTCTTTAAAATACGTGAGTGTGAATATTTTGTGTTTGGATCAGCAAAGTCCAGTAATTTTATCGATTCGACGGTTTCTAACATAATATGTTTACGGTGGTGGTTTAGTGCATTATTGCATTATTCTTTGTCTTCTTCTTTTTCAGTTCTGACATCCATCTTTGGATATGAAGACCTTTCTCATATGTCCCAGTTTGTTCATTTTTGGCGAAGCATAAAAATGTAAAAAAAATATTATTCAGTTAATTAGTTTTCAATTTTCGATCCCATGGATTTTGTTGCTTAAAACATACAACAGAACAACCCATACCATAAAAAGATGCGCCCACTAAAGGCTGATCATAAATCTATATATTGATACTCCAATTCCAACAGCGGTGTTGTTTTTCAAAAAGTTAGATTTTGATTCGCGTTCTCCCACATCTCACTCTGCAATGAAGTCCATTATCGCGTGAACCACATTAAGTGACTCCCGTAGTTCATTTGTTTTTCAAGTCATTCGAATTTGATCGACTTTTTCATAATAAAACGTTTTAAAATGTTTAAAAAAAATAAATATTAAGAAAATAAATATTGGTTTAAATATTAAACCAAAACCACCTAAATCTCAAGGTCGGGAAACTGAATCAAATTAGTTTCTTAACTTCTATGAGGTAGGTACTAAAAAGGCTTTTATTTTCTTATTATTTTATTTTATTTTAAACATATTTTAAACGTTTTATTACAGTAAAATGAAATAAATCCATTTTTTGGAGGTTCTCACAGAAGTAAAGAGTCTGATTTGATTAGGTATTCCAGCCAGATTTAGTTGGTTTTGATGTATGTGCCAACCAATAACATATTTTCAAAAATAGAACGAGTGCACCCGTGAGTTATTAGAATACAATCAAGTAGGTACCTGCCTATGGTTATTATAAAATACTACCTAGATACCTACAACATACTTTAAAAAAATTCTATATTTGAAGTGTGCGTCTGGACGCACACTTCAAATATAGCCATCTGGATGGCTCACATTTGCAGGCCATTTTTAAAAGTGTTACTGAATTTATAAGCGTTGAGTTAAATTTGAAACAAAAAGTAACACTATACCAAAAATGTAGCTGACATTTTGTTAAAATATTATCGATTTATTAATTTCATATCTAAATCCATTTTGCAGAATATGTTTTATAATAATAAATATATTACATGTACCTATAATTATTGCATATAATACGAGTACACAATTATTTTAATAGCGCCGTTTTCGTGAAAATAAAATCTCAGGGGTGCGTGGTTAGGTTAGGGTTCATGTGTGGGTAACCTTAAGCGATTACGAGTATTCACATTCAATAAAATACTATGTTTTAGTTTATGGTGACCTCAAGGTTAGGTTGGGTTAGGCTAGGTTAGGCTAGGTTAGGTTAGGTTCGGTTGGGATGGATTGGGATGGGTTTGGCTAGGTTTTGTTTGGTTTGGTTAGGTTTAGCTATATTACGTTAGGATAGCTTAGGGAATGTTAGGTTAGGTTAAATTAGGTACGGATAGGTTAGGCTAGGTGAACTGAACTATGAAGGTAACTTAATTCAAAATTAATTTAATAATATTAATAGTACGAGCCTTACCCCTCGACCATGGAGGCTGTCATAATATCTACACAGGGTCTAATTTATAATACCTACATAGGGCCTAATTCATAATACCTACACAGGGCCTAATTCATAATACCTACACAGGGTCTAATTCATAATACCTACATAGGGCCTAATTCATAATACCTACACAGGGCCTAATTCATAATACCTACACAGGGCCTAATTCATAATACCTACACAGGGCCTAATTCATAATACCTACACAGGGCCTAATTCATAATACCTACACAGGGCCTAATTCATAATACCTACACAGGGTCTAATTCATATACTCCCTATAAATTAGAATAAACTCATTGAAAATTACATTTCTGTAATTTATGCAATCAATTCAGATGTGTTGCAAATGGGGGCATTAGTGAACGTTATCCTCACCAGCGGTGAAATGCATGTAAAAGTATTGCGCAATACACGATTTAATCCAATATTCAAGCTATGAATCACAAAAAACACTTCTCTTTCACTACAATACAATTTTTTTTCTATCAATTTCTATGATAATTCTAATTTATATTAGTTAAATACCTTATAATGAACGTTTTATACGACTAAACTAGATAAATATTAAGATGTTTATTAAAAGGTATTTAGCAAAATTAAATCAGAATTTAGACGTGCCCTAATTACGACTTCGACGCGACGGCTGGAGGCAAAGGCCACGTAACACCCATTTAGGCACCAGCTTTGGTTCACTGCAGTCCACGTTTGTCTCGCGTGATTTTTACTGCGGTAAGCAAATAAAAAAACATTTATGAAAAGGGTCAAACTAAGTAGCCTAACAAAATATTCGGTTTTTGTCAACAGGCCGAACTTTTTACTTAGTTGCCATCTTACTTAAATTGGCTACACACTTAGATCGTCCCCGCCCCTCTTGTTTTGGTTTCTTACCTTTGCGTGTTAGGGCATCTCTATGTATTATTTGCTATATGCGTGGCAGAGTTGAACGTCAGATTTTTTGGCTATTTATAGCTTAAATCTTTGATCAAAATATATATCTCGCAATACTTTTACATGAATTTCGGAAACCAGTAACGAGGGCCGTTAAGGTATAGTTGTTTATGACCGTTTATTTCTTATTTTTAATTTTGAAATTTATAATTTTTGGTGGAATTCCATTCTCATGTGATTAAAAAACCTTTGGTAATTCTTATCTGTTGCAAGTTGAAAACGGTCCGGTCCAAAAAATGGAAATAAGTTAGAATAAAGGATCAAAAAAAAAACATGTCAGTTATTATGTGATTCCATTGTCATGCAAGAAAACATAAAATTTAGAAACTTTCATCAAAGGTGGGCCTTTTGCGGTACGCGCCTACCCAATTAAATTTTTTTTTTCATTCAATATGTTGAGGTTCTGTGCTCACGGAATGAAATATTAAATTTAACCTAGAGTGCAAGTTTTTAAAGACATCTCTTCTTTATTTTCTCCTGAAAGCATGGGCCAACACCAGTGTCAGTGGTGGGGCGGAATAAGGAACTCCAGTCCAATTTAAAACATTTTTTTTATCAATAATAAAACTTAAATAACAGTACGAGTGTACTTAGTTTTTTTCTATTGTTAGTTTTCATAAGTTAAAATAATTTTTAAATTTTCAATTTTTCGAAGCTCGCCAAAACGCTCCAAATCTATGGCCGGTTGGTTTTGAGGTTAGAATGTCAAGTGCCAAAACAAGGATGAGCTTTACCGTACATAATTTTATATTTCATTCACAGTAAACCATACCTAAACATAAGTAATAACATTATGTACATTTTAAGAAACGTTAACTCGAAGAATAATAATAGTATTGAGCATTAACAATATTATAATACTCTAATTTCTCCAACTAATAACAGTATTTTTATATTTAACAACATTTACAGAGCTTAAAGTCATCCAAATTAAGATAAAATTTCGCCGAAGCCAAAAAAAAAAAAACATGTTTAAAATACAAAACAAAATCGAAAAATAAAAATGTCCATACTAATCCGAGAACAGAATACACACGTTACAATGGTCCAAATACAATGGTACCAACATAATGTAATATGCATGCAACTTAATAGTCATAAATTTATTTGAACTATATTCACATATGGTATCCCTACAAACAAAAGACAACCGACCGGCGTTCTGTTATTCACAGAGCCCACGGTTCATTCGCTTTCCTGCCTCTCACTGAATCGATCGTACAGTCGTACATTCTAGTGACTTGCTAGTTGCATTTACATCACTTCTCGCTTCTTTTGAATTAACCTTCTGAATTATAATTTGTACGCGTCGAGAAATATATTTATTAAATGGTGACCCTTCTTTTCTTTTAATCTCCGCGACAACCTTTAACGAGAGACACTTGGTAAGTATTAAGACACTAATACCCAAACGACCACACATCCGTTAAAATAACAAGGTGTTTTGATGAGATGATTATTTATTCACTTTTAAATAACGATTTATAAATTGTACGTGTAACCATATACAGTAAAACTTATATATTCAGAATTGGCGTTTGATGATCTATATGAATATATATTTTTAAAGCCATAATATTTTTCACTGGAGTTCCTTATTAAGAATTATTATTTATGTTCACTTCAGATTTGATTTGAACAGAACCCTTTCGCAATGGATGCTACAACCTGATGTAAAAAAAAAGCAACGCAGATGTGAAAATATTTGTTACACAGCAAAACATATTATGTAAATCTTTTTTTTTCTATTTTATTCCGATGTAGATGCGATTGGATTTGATCAGAATAAATTCCAAAGAATTTTTAATTGCTGTATGGAACATTTTGGTGATTTGCCAAAGTGGTTTTTGGTAATGTCAATTTTCAAATGATTTTTAAAAGAAACAGATGAGTAGGGCTATCAATACAATCAAAACAATTAGGTACTTAGGAAATTTCCAAAACAACAATCTTATATGTTATTACCGTTTTTATTTCTACCCTCTTATCCCACAACGCTGTGTGTTTTTTTGTTCATAAGTGTACTTTGCGATATTTGAATTTATTTATTTTTCAAACGATTTATATATAACTAGCTGATGTGTACCCGGCCTTGCTCGGGTACAATAATCGATTTGACAGCGAAAGTAACTATCGCAAAAGAAACATTCATTTGAATATTTTATTTCATTCCAAACGTTATTTTTTTCAAAATATATCTAAATCATTAAGTTCTTAAGTAGGTACCTACGTGTGTTTTCCATTTTGAAAATATTCTACACAAAAAAGCCTTCTTTTGAATATGCAATCTGTGGCTAACCTAAATAAAACATGGCGGGTTCAATGTTTTTCATACTAATTTTAAAACGTTATAGCAACAGTTTTACACATTGGATTTCATTCAAACTACTCTCTAAACCTTCCCGGAACCAATGAGAACAAACTGTGCTATTTTCAGCGAAACGGGTCCAGTAATTTTCGAGAAAATGAAGAACAAACAAAGAAACAAACTTACATTGATTATTATATTATATAATATTATAACAATACAGCTTTTATTGACATGGCGTTGTAAGAGCACCGTTTTTATGGTGTGTAAGTAATGCTAAAGCCAAATGAACAGCAGGTTTTAAAAAATATTGACCAAGTTTCCATCTTGTTTTCATTTTTTAATGTTTCTACCTACCACCTCTCCACGGCACTGGCGCTCCGTATTCACCTCTCTGTAACTATCTCGCCGGTTATTTCCGATAGCGATCCTTATTTGGGTTCTACGTTCCGGGGAGTTCCATCGGTGGCCGACGGTTCGGTTACCATTCAGTACTCATGCTCGTATTTTTTACCCTCGGCGAGATTTTGCAGCTTCTCCAAAAGGAGGATCGGCGATCGTTGCGCATTCAAACATGGCATCGGAAAGCGAATGCGCGCATTTTGCGCTTTTTCGGCTCGGGATTGAGCGCGTGTTACGACATCGCTCGAATTCCCCCCTATGATAATAAGTACAGTAATGCTCTCGAGATTCTTAGATTCTGTAATTGGCATACAGCACGTACACGGGAATGTAAAGACGTCAAAACGACGTCGAGAAATGAGACTGTCCATATCGATCAATAATTTTATGTAAAAATGTCATTTATTGCTTGCCTGTAACTAATTAACAGAAAATCGGATAGCTTCTCTTCCTAATAGTTCGTAGAACTGGACACTTCGCAATCTTTATTGCACAAGTTGAGTGAAAAGGTTTTTTTGTAAGAATTAGTACCTACTTTAGTTTCAATCATCTCACGTATGTCATGAATTGCTTACATCATACAGTGGCATGTTAGTACATAGTAATTGTTGCTACTCGTGTGGTATTTAAAAAAAAGTAAAGAAATATCTTATGTAAGCTAGTAAATAGTTATGCGTCTAATACGTTGTTAACACGCGCTGAAGAAAGCTGACATCACGGTAAGCTTTTGCTTGAACTCTGTAACCCTCAACTATTCGTTGGGTCATTTACAATTACGATACAAATACCAGTTTACTCGTAAATACATACTCAAAGATCTTTCAAGGAAAGCTAGCTTCAGTACAACTGCATTTCAACAATCCCTGAAACGTGAAACGAAACTCGAATGCTCGCTGCATTAACCATTAGCTTCCCACAAATACCTGCATTAGATCTACCTACCTGCCGGAATTGATTAAAATAATTCTAAACTGTTTTAGATAATACGCGGGCTGCTGCAGTTGAGAATTTATCCAATAAAGTAAAGTAATGTGTTGCGAATGATTCTGGCGTAACGACTAATGTCTGGTGAGATTTACGGCTTTTCGACGTTGCTTGTTGGCCGATGGTTGGTTGCCGGTTGCCGGTTGCCGGTTGCTGGTCGTATCGCCTCGGCGAAGTGGCGGACGTATCGTGAAGGGATTAGTGGTCGATTCATTGCCCTTTTAAGGTCATGTCCTGTAACACCGATCTATCATATACGGATCACGATCTGGGATGTTCTTTTATAATGTTATACTCCTCGTACCACGCAGTAGCGCATAATGACTATCCGATTTAGCATTTTTCCAGAACAAAAAACTATCATTTGTAGGTAGGTACTTTATTTAACCATTAGAGTGCGGCCCAGCGCCATCGCGCTGTAAGCTTTAGTTACGTAAATTGCAACGGAGCGCTATAGCGCTGCTATTTTTAGTGTGATTTTTGTCGTCCTCGGGAGAGAACGTGTTCAATTTGAGCGTGGTATATTGCGGTTGGCGCGTGTCTTGATAATTGTATTTATTGTTTATCTTGTTAAAATAAATACACCCTAAAGTGAATCTATATTTTTCACCATGTCGGAAGTTAGTTCTATTGCGGATGATTGTAATGTATCACATGGCAGCGGCACTACGGACGACGAGACCTTTGTTCCCATAAATGAAGGCAGTGACGACGGAAGTGACATTATTGTACATCGAAATAGAAGATTGCGAATATAAAGCGAATCTTCGGATTCATTTTGAAAAAACACAATTGTGAAGTGAAATAATCGTATATTTTTGTATTTTTATATATTTTTTGTAGTAGTAAATGTGTAGTATTTTAATTTCATTGTTTACTTGTATAATTAAAAACAAAAACTCATTAAAGTTGATTGATATTTGTCCAAGTTATTGCATTTTTATTGAATACCATACTTTTTATTTATTTAAAAACACAGAATATCTGTTATATAATTTATAGACATACTTGCAAAATAAGCATAGCACTAAAACGGTTAAATGCATACTTTTTTAAATTCATATTTAAAAATATCAATAGCCTGATAGTTACCTACTTAGCTTGTAGCTTGCCGCGAATTTACAACGGATTCTTAAAAATATTCCGGTACCATAAGTGTATTAAAATTATTTAAGATTACGGTCAATAGTACCTTTTTGTTTATTGTTTTTCTCATAGTTACTCATCCCCGTTAATCTGCCCCAATAAGGAAAAGGAAGCGTAATACGACTTATTGCACAAATATCAATCAACATAAAAAGGGGCAAAAACTTATCCTTTAAAACTGCTTGGTGAATAAAATTTCAAGAAAAAGATTAGTTTCAGATTTCATCATGCAGGAAGATATAAATCGAATAAAAATAACAACCGCAAGGCCTTCAGGGCCTCCTGAAAAATTATAACACTTTTGTTGTGGAAATCGCGAAAATTAAACAAAAACAAAAAACATTGCACGCCCCTGCTACGGAAATATTATGTAAGGTGCTCTGTTATTAGATAAATTACGGATAGATCTTATAATTCTCATAAATATTTAGGCAAACATAATAAATAGCATTATCTATAATAAGAATTATTTTATCTCCGTCAAATAGAATGCGAATCAAGTAAATAATATCACGTTTGATTTGTGAATTACTGACGTTAAAATTGCACGTTTTTCCGACGGAAAGGCGAAAAGCAACTGGCACTTCCGAGAATGATGATATGAAATTATATACATATATGACCAGTGAGAAGGTTTACAACGATCTAATCAGTAATTATCAATAATATAGCTGAGTTTTAGATTTGAAATATCATTTTGTATGCATTTAAAGAGTATTATTATTACTATTTTTAGTTTATTTTTTTCCCTAAGTATAGTTTCAGAAGGAATAATGTTTTTTTTAAATACCTACAACTAACCTTTTTATTTTTCAATCCTGTCTTTGAAGGCAATTATTATATAAAATGCCCCCCTCGTAGCTAATGGATTGCTTGCCATATCGTTCATCTATGGTGTTTAAATAATAATAATAATAAAAAATGGATTATTTCTATAGCGCCGTTTTCGTGAGAAAATCACCTCAAGGGCGCTTTACAACATAATTTATCTAACCTATACCTTATCACTTAGACTTATATATAATAATTTACATATTAGATTAATTACTAATGGCTTACAGCTAAGATTTATAACTAGAAAATACCTAATTCAGACTTATAATTAGTGACTTACATCTAAGACTTATATAGATAGCGACTTACAACTTAGACCTGTAGCTAGTGACTTAAAACTAGTGAGAGAGTCTTACAACTAACATATTTACATGTACAAAATATTACTATTTGGAAAATCAGAACATAACCCTATATTGAACAGCAGTGGGGCGAGTATGTATATGATACATTACAGCTGCATTTGTATGCCTCTGATCCTTTTGGGGATAATATACATACATATATATGATATTCTACATGTTAATAAAGATGGTAATGCTAGACAGATACTTCTATATGATTAAATTTAAAAAAATGTTATGAACGCCAAAAGAATGTAATCATGTTGTCGTATAAAGCGTGTTTGTACTTGTGACTATTTTTTATATTCATATTGATAACTTTTTTTTAACAGTTGTTGCCAATGTTATATTATAACACTGTCGCTCCATTGCGGATCTTGTAAAAACGTTAATTTCTAGTTTTTCAATGTGAATACTGTCCAATCTCACTGGGTCATCCCTACTTGGGGTATGTTATGAAGGAAAGTAGTGGGGAACAGGAAGGTGGGGAAGTATCTGGCTATTCAGATCTGGTAATAAAACAAGGCTAAAGCAATTTCAAGCAATGAATCGATCCTGAATGGCTGTCTTTTACAAAGGCAACTGAGGATATCTAACACTCTGGAGAAATGTTTATTATTGATGCCTAACGGTTCTGCCCGTTTGTCAAGTCTACAACTGAAGACATTTCTTTCTTACGTGCGACGAGTTTTCTTTTTTTAATTCGGAAATCCATTTAATTCTTAAACATCTTTACGATATGTTTTACTCTTAGTTCTACATAATATTTCGAATAAAGATAATGAATGTTTTTGCCAGAATAAATTGTTAAGTGACAAGTTATCGAATATTTGTGAATTTCTGTCAATTTGTTGAATACGGACAGGTGACGCAGCAAAAAAAATGTCTGGAAAGGTGACGCACAAGAGATGGAATAATGATGATAAAAAAAAACGCCCGGACGTAATTATTAACTCGCAAAACAATTTATTTTCCATCGTTAATACACGTTAACATTTTTTCCACTGTTGTTTTTAAGGATTCTCTCACTTTCAAACCGTTGTTAAATGGAAATATAAATTCTTACAAAAATAATAAACAAGAATTTTACAAGCATTTTGTAATGTTAACTTATTTTGTATGCCATATTGGCGAATTACTATCTAATGCAGTGGTTCTAAACCTTATTTGTGCGATGCCACACTTCAACGCTTGAAAAATCTTCATGTCCTCCTCTCAACAAAAAAGAATTTCAACGCTATCGGGAAAAGCGTCACAGGCAAAAAAAAAAAACTAGTTCAGAGTAAAAAAATATATTTAAAGTGAAAGTTGCATGTTTTCAAGGCAAAGCTCACCACGAGTTTAATTATTTATAGATAATATATAATAATACTAGCCCACAAGGATACGAACTAACAAAACCTTTAAACCATAACCTTAGTACCCGTCGTGATTAGTGGTGGGCGAAGCGGCTCGGTTTATTGAGCCGGATCACTAAATCAGCTCTTTGTAAAGACAATCCACATGAAAACTGGACGAAAAAAGTATCGTGTAAGAGCGTCTCAATGACGTCTTTAGGAGGGCCAAGGGAGCGAGGGAGAGGGCATGGTGCGGGGGGACGCGAACCGTCGTTTAAACGAGCCGGATCACCGAACTGGTACACTACAAAGAGCTGATTTAGTGATCCGGCTAACTAAACCGAGCCGCTTCGCCCACCAGTAGTCGTGATGACATTTGCACTAGTGTTGTCATTTTTTTTTCTGGATAGTAAGGGATGCAATGTCAATAACAAAAAAATTCTACAAATTCGATTTTTTAACAAAAAAACCTAACACATTTAAGAGGAACGGCTGCGCGGCCTGTTTCATACAAAACTTAATTTTGGATTTGAGGCCTAAAGAATCACCTGAACATAATGTTTTTTTTTCATCAAAAAGTATAGTAAATATCTAGTACGGATTAGAAGTAATTTAATTATTTTTGTTTTACATTATGAAATATAGGCCATTAATGGAATTTATTTTTCGCGATTTTAGAGGCACCTTTATTTGGGGTCTAACGGTGATTTAAAAAAAAAGTTTTACCTTATCTATTTTGAAAATATAATGAAATATAAAATAAATAAAAAAGAAGAAAAAAGAAAATGAAGATAAGCATTATGCTGGGTGATAAACTACCGATTTATGTTGGAACACAAATTTGTCGTAAATATTTTAAAATATCAACCCGAAAAAACTTTTTTTTTTTAATGTTTTGTTTTATATTTTTATCTAGGTGTGTTCAAAAGAAAAGGTGAATTTTGAATTTTCGCGGGCTGTGTACATTAGGTTATCGAATTTTTTTGTTTGTTATGTTGGTACACATATGTTTACCTTATGTTAGCATTATCAGCAATTTTGGATTAGTGGTTTGTTTTTGATAACTGGAAAGGTTAGTCACGTTTTTGTGCGTTCTTCGATTTTTTACGTATGAAAAAAATGGATCAAAGAATATGTATTAAATTTTGCGTTAAAAATGGAATAAAGTGATCCAACGCACTTAAAATGTTGACTGTGGCATTTGGCGAGTCTACTTTATCTCAAAAAAGTGTTTATAAGTGGTGTTATAAAAAGGAGGAAAAGGGATGGGAATGGGGAAGGTTAGGTTGGAAGAAAGCCCCTAAGTTGGAAAGCCAGTGTTATAAAAAGAAGGTGAGGGAGAGGAGGAAGGTAAGGTTACAAGGGGAAGTTATGGGAGACAATTACATCGGCAGGACTTACCCTGGAGATGGCCTTTTAGATGTGAAGTCTGCTCCGGACATTAGCTTAGCTCAGATCGGCAGGGGAATTAGCTTCTCATCGTTCAGGGTCGTGGATCAATCGCAATCTTATAATTGGGTTGAAGGCGTCTCTAATTCTACGTTAAATGAGTACAGTGAAGTGCTTTCATACTCAGAGTTTATTGTAAGGTCAGACAAACATTGTAGGTTAAGAACAATCGAGTAGTTAGTAAAAAGGTCCTATTCTAGACATGATTCTATCGTAAAAATTTTCTCTTTCTGATTCAAATCTCTACCGGGTAATGCAAATGTAACAAGGGCTTGAACAACACATTAGAGGAAGAAGCAAAATCAGCTTACATGGGATGATCTGGCCGGGCGGCAGGAGTTTGTTGGCAATGACGCCATGGCTGGACATCTCTGCACTGAATTTAATTGGTAAGGCACCATGTTGAGTGCTTTGGCAGCAAGTGGCACGTCTAGCTTCGGGTTTCAATCCGAATGCATAGTACTTGGCCGTAAAAAACTAGTAACACAAAATGGCCGCCTCTTTTCAGAGACGCAGTTGACTCCTTGAGCTCCAGGCGGGAAGTGCGTTTCAAGGGCAGCGAGAATCGGCCACTAAGCTGCCGAGGCGCTAGCGTCGTTTGCTCCTGCTTTGTTAATTTATGAACTGATTGGTTTAATTTGGGCGCTAGAATTGCCTGATTGGTTAATTATGGAGGGAAATGATGCGATTGCTTGCACAGGTTATTTGTTAAGACGAGTAGCTAGAACTCATCTCAGGGCCATCCTTTCGTTACATAACAGTGGTACAAGCGCCTTACAGAAGGCCGAGAAGATGTTAATGACGATGAGCGTCCTGGAGTTGCAACCACGTCAACAAACGAAGAAAACATCGAAACAGTGAAGAAAATGGTTTTGGAAAATCGTCGAATCACTATTAGGGAAGTTGTACAGGATGTTGGCATATCGATCGGCTCATGCCATGCAATTTTCTCGGATGTTTTGGGCATGAAACGTGTGGCAGCGAAGTTTGTTCCGAAATTGCTAAATTTTGAGCAAAAGCAACGTCGCATTAGTATCGCTCAGGAGTTGTTGAATGACGTCAGCGACGATCCAGATTTGCTCAAAAGGGTCATAACTGGTGATGAAACGTGGGTATATGGTTATGACGTCGAAACCAAGGCCCAATCATCCCAATGGAAACGGCCAGAAGAGCCAAGACCGAAAAAAGCACGCCAAGTTCGATCAAATGTGAACAAGTCGTACGGTTAATAAGAAATACTAGCAATACAGCTCAAACGATCGGAATTGTGGAAAAACAAATAATGGATTTTGCATCACGATAATGCACCAGCTCACACATCAATGCTTGTTCGTGATTATTTGGTCAAAAACAACACCGTAATCATGCCTCAACAACCGTATTCACCAGATTTGGCTCCCTGCGACTTTTTTCTATTCCGGAAACTGAAGAGACCAATGAAAGGAAAGCGTTTTGCCACAATTGATGAGATAAAGTCAGAATCGAAGAACGAGCTGATGGCCATACCGAAAAGCGCATTCCAGAAGTGCTTCAAGGATTGGAAGAAGCGCTGGCATAAGTGCAATATATCTGAGTGGGGTTACTTTGAAGGGGAGAAAATGGATATTGATGAATAAATAAATACTTTTCGAAAAAATTCGAAATTCACCTTTTCTTTTGAACACACCTCGTACGTAATCATATTTACATAGCAAGTATGATAATTTAAAACAATAATAAATAAAATACTTCTCATCCGTATTAGATATTTACTAAACTTTTAATTAAAAAAATACATATCATTCAGTTTGGATGGGTATTTTGGCATCAAAACCAAAATTAAGTTATGTATGAAACAGGTAGCGCAGCCGTTCCTCTATAAATAACATCAACAATTAAATTACACATGATATTCCTATCATAATTACTTATTAATATTTCATCTCAAGTACCTACGCTTGCATAATATCAAATACAAAGAGAATTTCTTCTTTCCTTTAATTTCCAATAACTCGATTCTAGATATTCAAGTTTCTACCTGCAATATTTGTGTCTGACATAATACAATATCTTATTTTTACGGATGGCGTTCGGCAGGCAGGAACTTTACTCTCAAGGACTGTTCGCGTATCTCTTTATCGAATGCGCCGTTTATTTGGCCTTATCGTCCAGCGTCCGCAGAATGCATTGTGTCTCAGTTCGGTTTAGAATGCCGGATCTACTTTATACACGCATTGTTCCCTGTAATCTCGATGGAGATCTGCGGACATTCTTGACTTTCCCACATGTGAGTCGGCCTCTCAAAGAATGTTCTCACATTCACCGAGCATTCTATCTATTGGTCAATCGACTGAGGCGGAACCCTCATTCGTCTACACGTCCCCTGTCCACTGTATCCACTGTCTACTCTCTACTGTCCAACTTCTACTGTCCAGCGTCCAAGATATTTCCCGCAAAATAAGCCCGAGCAAGTATCAGAACCAAATAAAAGTGAGAAATATATGTGTTGTTCTTTCATTATTTTACGACACAAAGCGCTTAGGTATTCATCAAAGTAGGATTGATACTCAAGGTCGCTTTACATAGGTATGTGACTACTTTGTAGTTCACTATAATATTTGGTTTCCCTTATGCCATAGAAAGTTTCCATAACTACAGTTTCAATACAAATCTTTCATCTTTCACATACTTTTTAAATTCCTCTATAAAATGTGTTGCTTGTGTAATGAAGGAGGATTGAACCCGCAACGCCTGGATGGTAAGTTCACATTGGTCCACTCGGCTACTAACCGAATATATTAAATTATTGCAATATACTCTCTAAGGTCTTTTTAGGCAGTATCTGCGGCACTTTCAGAACATAATATTTTATTTATTTATTGTAAGTAATAAAGACCTGCAGTCTATTTTAAAAAAATGGCGTTCTGACTTAAATACCTGTATGTTTATTTATTTTTTTAAAGCTCGTCTTTTAGTTATAATTTTTTTTAAAGATTGAATTTTTCAGCACTCCAAAACGCATAACTTCTATGGCTTGTTGGGTGTGACGTCACTTGGCCGTCAAATTTGCCGTTAGATAGATTCACTGTTGGATTTGGTATGCAAAATTATAAAATATTTTATTATAAAAATTTTACCGCTTTTTTTGGTTGAAGGAGACATTGTAAATTGTCAGAATCTTATCACTATTATTCTTTCAGTATTGGTACCAAAGTGTAAAAATACAACCATTCATACACTCGATTGATTTTGTCGGTGTTTCTAATATCCCGAACCTCATTTCTGAGGTTATGTTTTCAGATATCAAAACAAGAATTAACTTTACCTTACATACATATATAATCTATTCATAGTAAACCATAACTAAATATAAAAAATAAATTTATGTAGGTACCTATTTAGAAACTTTAACTGCAAGAATAATAATAATATTAATAAAAACATTATCATAATTTCGGTATTGACAATATTTGTTTTCCATGAATATGTGTTATTTCTTTTATTAATAATAGATTTTATATAGAAAAATAATTATAGAACCTTAAGTCACCCAAATTAAGTTAAAATTAATAAAAAAACTATTAAAAACTGAAAAAGATACATATATTTAAATATAAAAAAAAAATTGAGGTACAGATATTTCCATTCAAATTCAAAACCAGAATACACCCGAACCTTTGCGTGATGTCAGATGTCGACAATGCAATGATACCAACCAAATAGGGCGTTTAGTTTTTTTGTTTGAGTGTAAATAATTTTTTAAAACATTTTATAAGTTTTAGGTATAATTACACATGTAGGTATTATAAATTTATATATTCAGAATCGGCGCCAGAAGTCCATAATATTTTTCAACGGAGTTTTTATGTCGATTTCAATTCCTTATAATATAATTCAATCATTTTACTTACTGCAACACTTTCTTTAAGTCGATCATAAAAAAATTTCATTTCGATAGGTAGGCATTTCGAATGGATGGAAACCAAAACGCCCAACAAATTTATTTTTTAGCACAGTTAATACAAGTTGGTTGAGATATATGAATTAGTTTTGCGCAGTGCAGGCTCCCCCAGGTAACTCACCAGAGGTTGAAGGTCCCGCCATAAATAAGGCGTAATAACGCCAAGCGCTTATCGTGGACTTAAAACTGACGGTGCGAAAGTCAAATTGTTATAAATTATCGGGTTACCGCATAAAAGCCTTACAGATGGATAATTAAAGTAATTGTTTATGAGTTGGCCGGTTGTTTATCTGCTGCCTAGATTTACGAGCAAAAGTGGAATTCATTAGAAAAATACCGTGGTTACTGATTTACTGCAAAACTAACTACGTTTGTCATCTAGAACCATTTCTATGCTGTAGAATTATGGTTCTTATAACTTATAACCTTAAGAAACTTTTTAGAGGCTTTACTAGGTGAAACTGTTACTACTCGTCTTGGTGTACCACTCTAAATAATGTGTAATATCCTTCGCTTGGTTAATATATTTCCCCTTATTTAAATTTTGTTGAATAAACGTGCGAGTAAAGTAAAAACTATGATTATTTCTTGTTGAAATATGACTTTTGGAACATTAAAATGAAAAAATTTAAAACTCTATTTAGCACGTAAGCACATTATTATGCTTGCGTATTTGTCTTTACAAAAAAATATGGTGCACCAGGATAGATTCGTGTTTCGAGACATTTCCATAAAAAAATTGTGCTTAGCGGATAAGGTACAATGAACAGCTATGAAATATAATATAAACGGTTTGATGAGTCGTCAATAAAGATATTTATAAAACTGGGGTTATGATAGCCGACCACCAAAGAGGCTTCATTGTAAAGCCTATAGGAGGAAGAAGTGTTGACAGACTTCAACGTAGGTGACTGGCGTAAGCCAATTCCGCTTTTACAAATATTACACATAATGTAGGAAAATATCGAAGTTCAGTTAAAATTATATATAATTTTTTATATGAATATCGCATAAGAGTCCCAACTCTTCCTAACCATCTGGAGTCAGTGATACTAAATATACTTTCCCAATTGGGGAATGTTGTGAGGATGAAGGTATTGGGGAGGGGAAGGAGAAGGGAAAGAGGAAGGTGGGGAAATACCTGGCTATTCAGATCTGGTCACCAAATAAGTCTAAAAGCCATTTCAACCAACGTTTCAATTCTGAATGGTGGTCTTTCACCAGGGCGATATTGAGAGTATCTTCCACTCTGGAACGTGCGCAAATATACTATATATTTAAATAAATTAATTGGGAAACAGCACAAATTAATTAAATAAAATTTACTTTCGAACGTAGGGATTTGAACCCGCGACCTTCGGATTCGTAGTCGAGAGCCTCACCCCTCGACCATGGAGGCCGAGGTTGGTTACTATATTATAACCAAGATTGTTGTTGATTTGGTTCAAAGAAAAGTTCATTGATAAATGTAGGTACCTAAATTTTTGTATTTACAGAAGTTGAAATACTGTGTTACTGTGAAAATACAGATAGATATTTATACCTATATTGTGAAAAATACGAAACGAAATTCAGATACATGAATTTGAACAATTTTCTGATACATTTTCCGCTTAGAGGCTTTTTAATGTACATGTATGAAGGTGGAAAGCAGTTTTCAACGGAGATACTTCCTAGAGTTTACGAAGACCCTACAAGGGTTGTTGTGCCAATCTTGATGTTTGAAATACAAATGGTATTTCCATTAGTATCAGAGTCTAGCACAAGACAGTGCTCAGTGGGGTGAAGAGTATTCCAATAAAACGTGCAAATAAAAAGGCAGAGGTTACCCCAAGTCCGGTAGGGCTGCCGGAGAGTTATGGGGCAGCGCCCGCTCGACCTCAGAGGTTTGATCCGACAGAATAATACGTATTATAAATTCATCACATGATTGGCTGCGGGATATTAGCCGTAATGGTGGCGCATTTCTTCCGAATCCGGGACACAGCTTTCCGTGTTCGGCCGCGGAGGATAATTGGACGAAGATGGATGTTAACAAGGGAATAAAAGCGGACGGACATTGTTCCTGGCTGCACTGTGGTCCGCCATTACCTATTACATTCGTATTATTACACTTCTCGATAAAAACTTTAAACGTAATTCGCCTTTTTTCCCGTTTGTCGGTACCATGGATAATTTTAAATGTGCTCCAATTTACGGTTGATTAACATAATGTTAGCTTATTCTCAGAACATAAAGGGCCTTAAAAATTATTCACTTTTGGTCTTAAACGGCATCTTTTCAATTTGGCCGCCGTTCGTCATTATCATTAGTCATTAGGGAGTTCATTATTTTTATTTTTTGTTATTTTGTTTTGCTGTTACCTGTATACAGGAGGTGATGGGAAGAATATTAAATCTCGTCTGTTATCTTCTCTCTCTCTCCCCATTTCATATCATTAATATCTATTTTTATTCTGTTATCGCACAGTGACTTAGCAATAAATACCACCCCAAAGTCAAGCCGTATACACGTACATTTTTATTATTTTATTTTTTACAAATAAATAGGTATAAAATAATACTACATATTTAACACAGCGTAGAGAACATATTAAGAAATTATGTAATTATTCCTCACCATCAATAAACAAGGTTCTTGTGTCTAATGAGGGAATTCCGCTGAAATAATAAAATAATATTCAGTTTTTACCGGAGAGCAGAGAAAATACAGGGCAGTTGTGTGAAATTAGTTACATATAGTAATAAATATTGATAATTAAAGAAAACACAAGACGCAAAATTAATTATATTATTTCATGAAAGAATATAAAAAATATTCGCCGTGAATTTACAGTGTTATATTAACATCGTAAACGTTATCTTTTATCAAGTATAAGGTATGAATATTCTACTCAAATGTATATTATGAAATAATTCTCAAATGAAATGAACTTCTCTTTACCACTTTTAACAAAATATCTTTATTTATGATTGAATTTTATATTTGTCAATCCACTCATTTTAAAACTATTTCCACCGTAGAACTGGTTTGCATATTAATTGGGGTGATAGCAAAATGGTTGGTTTTATCTCATAAATAAGTAAAACAAAGCATTCCCCAAGTTAAGGGAGGTAGCTAGTTAATTACTTATTAGCATTAACCTATTTTTATTATTATGTACTTATTAGTATTTACTTATCAATATTTACTTAATATTTAATGTGTATTATTCCATGCTTATTACTATTTACTGATCATTATTAACTTACTATTATTATTCAATTATTATTATCTGATCTTTATTATTTATTTTACTATCTACCTTATTAATATTTAATAAAAAAAAATTCGTGTATTATTGTTTGCTTATCGAAATTTACGGATTATTATTAAATTGTGTTGCCGCTCATCTCAACACAGGATTGTCCTAGTGAGATGGGTGGCTAATGTTTTTGTTTTCATAATTAAATTTAAGAATAAATAAAAAAATAAAATAAAATAAATTAATATGCACTGACACAAATCAGAATCTTAGTAAAGTTCACCAATAGATCTATTATATAGAATGTTCCCGACTAGCTCACCTCAGGGTAGATGGATGTATATAAAAAAAACGATACATCCATTTATTAATCGTGTTGTCAGTTCGTTGATGGATGATTTTCGAAATTACCGCTTAGTTAATATTAATAAAAACAAATACATATAGATAGAAACAGGAATAGGGAATTCAAAATAAAAACAACTCTATTTTGATATTTAAAAATACCTGGCAGTCAGATCTATATTTTTATAGCTGATTCTAATGGCTTTAGGAAAAGCTTTAACCTTTCTGTGGACGCCTTCAGATTATTAAAGGATATAATGAAATTGAGTGATTTTAAATGATTTCTGTTTTATCAAAAAGCAAAAGGGAAATAAATAAGTAAGTAAATTGGGGAACGATACCAGTTTTCGGTCGCAGAATCGGGTGACAGGATGGCTCGGCTCTCCAAACTTGAATGTCCGCCCTGTCTTCCCCAAAGCTCCCCTTCAGTCGCTTTCCCCCCTCCCCTTCCCAAACCGAGCGGCTAGGAAATTATTATCATAGACAACTAATTCTGGTTCATGGTCAATTCCCGGTCGGTTTGTCAACCTTAGTTGTTAGGGACTTGCTTCATAACAGCATATAATATACAAAGTTAAAGAGATTAGCGCTACTGGCGGACGTCTCATTCTCACAAAAAAAATATTTGAATGTATTGTCTTCGCGGTAAAGGCGGCCTGAAGGTTCGTTACCCCACCTCTCTAATACCTCTGTAATTGATAATCGAGATCAAATAATTAATGGATAACAGTTTGCATTGAGATCGTGTGTGAAAATATTATTGCAAATCTCTTCTTGATTTCTCCGTCTTTAATCAACCGTCTACTGCCACACAACGCCGTAACTTACAATCACTGATTTAATTGATGAATATACATGATTTAATATAATGTTACTGTAAAAGCCTGAAAAATGGTAAATTGTACGATTTAGCAGAATATTGTGTAAAGTTACCATAGTGAGGTGGTAAAAGTCTGAAGAAAGCTTGAAAAAGCTTTAATTTTGAACTTTTGTAAGTCATATCTAAAAACAACGTAAATGCTAGAATTTTCCATGTAAAATCAAAATTAACCAATTTTCAGGATTTTACAGCAACTTAATATTGTACCCGTTCTAGCAAATAGAAAAATAGGGATTCGAGGCGATATTGAGAATTCTCCTTCTCAGTATCTTCCTGGTGATAGACCATCATTTAGAGTTGAAACGGCATTAACCATGCGTAGTGACAGGATCTACATGTCATATTCAAATGCTGAATCTGTTCTATACATTTAAATATACATGTGTGCACAACACGCTTCAAGTGGTGACTGGTTTGTGTTAGTGTCTAAAAAGTAGGGTTTTTCGTCAATGCCAGCAAATGTAGCAACCAGTGACATCTGTTGGTACATCTATTAATAAGATCAAATTTACCAACGAAATAATGATAATATTACGTTAGCTTTCTTTCAAAATATTGTCTGTGTTTATTTAGTGGAAAACATGTGTAAATTTGAATTTTAAATTGGCTTAACAAATAAAGCGGTTATTTGGATATTTGATCTGCCTTAGGTTAACCTAACCAACAGACTATAATATCCAGCAGCTTAGCCACTCTTAGCGAAAACTTGCACGAAGGGTGTTTGGGGAAATTAAGAAAAATATGAATTAAATCGCTGTTTTTCCTACTGCTCACCCTGATTACAAACTCTGTGCACGCCGCTGTTTGTAATAGTGCGGTATTTACATAAACAATAAAAATACTGGAATTTTCTAATTTTAAAGCTTTTACAGTAACAAATATTAGTATATTATAAATATATGTAGGTATAATTTTATATGTTATCTTTAATTTTATATATTATGTTTTAGCATTCCGCCTTTCGATTTTCCCATTGCAGAGATAATCACCGCAGTTTAGTGCCCGCGTCAAAATGACTGGAATTGTCACTTTCAATTTGCTGCCTGCGCTAACGTAAACTAATTGCAGGCAATAATTCAAGACGATTTTTCTGTCGCGGAATTGCAGTCACATAACGAGTATTGAGGATCTCCGGCAGTCGGCTGTCCCTCAATATACCGACATCGCAAGAAACTAACTTACAGATAATTATTGCATTTTTATCTCGATTCTGTTAGAAGTAACTCATTTGGGGCCGGTATTTCAGTTGCTTTTTAAGCTCGGCTTAAGAGATATTTACGTTCGCCAAGTTGCTATCGGGTAGGAATCATGACAACCCAATCAGACTCGTAACATTTCTAAGTATACTGAAGAATCAAGTCGAGTATATAAACCTGTATTTTGGTTATACGATTTTATGGTTAGGTCATTTATTTTCGTTATATTTCTTTTCCTGTATACTGATTTTTAATTAATATTATTTTTATTGTTTTACTACCCGGCTTCGTCCTGAACGAAAAAGACGAAACAAACACATTTATGGCATCAAGTCATATTTTTTGACAGAATAATGATTCTGGAAAAGCTCCATAGCTAACAATGGAAACCTCGCTGCAGCCCGAAAAAAGTTGTACTTGCTCAGAATTCCGGAAAAAGCTATGCGCTTTGTTCGAGAGTTTTAAATGACAAATCTTTTCATTTTTAAACATTATTTACTGGAACAACCAGAGATAAACAAAATATCAAATGATCCAAATACAATGTTTATAATAAAAAAAATATGTATTCCCCTCTCCTTATATTTTCGTAAAATATAATTCCTTAAAATAATTCAGGGATTTATTTACCAATAAGTACCTCACAGAATTAAAATATTAATTATTACAATAGATTTCTAGGAAGTAAATCGGATTTTACCGAAAATATTAATAAATCATTTCAAACACCATAAAAAACGTGTAGGGGTAAATAAAATCATATAAAAAAGTCCTCTCAATGTGGCCTAACCACAGTTGGAAAATGGTTTTGAACGCCGAAAAATACGAGTATGTTACTACAGTGAAAACTTAAAATACTCACAGAACTTAAAAATGAAATTATTATATTTGATTTACTTTATTTTATTTTTTAAATGGAGATCTTTGAATTAAACACAATAACAATGAACAGACAAATATTATTCTCTTTATAGAGTGATACGTATTAAAATTCTGAGAAGTTCTTCTCAATATAAATGTTTACCCCATTTTATGAATCACAACTATTCGTTTACTGATGGTACAATTTTTTTTATTAACTCACGGAGAAGTATAGTAATTATCAAATAATTAAATTTCATGTCTTTAATTAAAAAAAAATAAACAAAGCGGAGATCTACGAATTAAACACAATAACAATGAACATACAAATATTATTCTCTTTATAGAGTAATACGTATTAAAAATCTGAGAAGTTCTTCTCAATATAAATTTTTACCCCATTTTAATCGCTTACTGATAGTACATTTTTTTTATTAACTCATGGAGAAGTAAGGTGATTATCAAATTAAATTTCATGTCTTTAATTTAAAATATTCAAAATTCACCGTAATAACAAATTACAGTGAATTCTTTTCGACTGTGAAATTACCAATCAAAGACGTGTTATTCGTGTCTTATCGACTGTACATCTTTTCACTGCGCATTATTTTTTTTTCGTTTCTATGAAAGCTTCTATATAATGTTGTAGAACGATGCATCCACATCCTGTGTGTTTCAGAAATTATTTGTAAAATTGTCAAGATCAGTTTAAGTACTCGATAAAAAAAATGCTGTTAATTTCTTAGCATTTCGGAGAATATTTAAAACGTCGGAACACAATGGCTGCAGGTGAATACTGCAAATAAATAATAAAAATTATTATTACACATTCGTTAAATAACTTGAATGCGTATTTTTATTTTGCATCAATTCTATCAGTGATACGTATATAATAAGTGAGATAACCCCATTTTTCCAATGATAGCTTATACAAGGTATCCGGGAGTAAAGTGCAGTAACTTCAGGAGGAGATTCTACATGTAAAAGTAATAAAAGGAATATCGTTTTACGAAATTTTAACGTTATAAGGTATTTTTCACGTAAAAATATATAATTGTTTGCACGGAGAAAAAAAAACTTTTCTAATGGAAATAATAATGGAATTTCGAAAACAGTTATACATATATATATAAATATTTTTTACTGTGATGTATAATCACCTCCCGAAGTTACTGCATTTTACCCCCGGACATCCTCTATATATCTGAGTAAAACAATAATATCAGTTCCAGTAGTTGTCTTCAATCATGATCATCATCAACGGCTTGAACGTTGGTCAAAAAATAAATAAATTTCGGAGCAACTTCGGCATTGAAAGACATTCACCATTGGGAGGTTATCCAAACTCCGCCTGTCTGTAGTGTGTTGAACTACCTACTACGAGTACATACAATTGCCCTCCATTTGCGCTTATTTCTTGCAGATCGTGTTACTGATATTCAAATTCTAATAAGTCTGAGCAAACATATCTTTGAATTGAAATCGTTTGTATCTACTAGAGAATTATTTTCATCCTGCCTACTTTGCAATTATTGTACACACAGTCTCCCGAAAATTTACTGTGGCCACCCCGACATATTATTACTTTTCTACAAGTTATATTGTCTTATATATTTTTTATTCATTTACTTACTCATTTTATTCACCCTTTTTTTTAAAGAAATAATTATATTTATAAACAATAATTATTAGCCTGAAACACTCATCCAAGTTGAAAAAACCTTCCGAGAAAAGATAAATGTCGCCGACAGGACTCGAACCTGCACCCTTCTGATTGCCGGTCAGATGCTCTACCGTTGAGCTACGTCGGCTTATCGCAAACCCGCCAAGTTAATCAATATATACTAGTGTTTCATTCAATAATTACTGTTTTTATTATATTTCACCTGTAATTGCGCTATGCACAAAAATCTTGTCTTAAAAACTTTAGTTTATCAATTAATACTTTCAAGTGCTTACAAAACAGATACTTTTATTATTGTGATGGCAACATTGCTATTCCGGTATTTTATTCATATTATTTTACGTCAGTTCATATTATCGTTGCTGCATATATAATGTGCCGTTTCGTACATTCAGAGATGATCGAGCTTCGGTGGAAAGCTTGCCTAATAATTGTAAAAAATATTTTTAGCAAATAGAGTCTGCAATTATTTTTTAAAGCAGTTTTTCTCGATCATCTCAGAATGTACGAAACGGCACATAAGCTATATTATTAATTCAGCGACGTTGTATCACCGTGGCGCACGTGTTATTTTTATCCTCGATTATTGTGTGTTTTGTAAAGGAAATCGATAAATTAAGTACAGAATTTGACTTGTGATTACACATTAATACTCAATATAAATTTTTTTTGTAACGTTTTGATTTATTTTCATTTAATTAGTGAAACTACAGTTTTTAACGTATTTTTTTGTTATTTTATTCATAGAAAAGGGTAAAAATCCAACTTCAAGAAAAATACCCAGTGAGCCACCATTGAGGGAATCTTCATGTTTCTTAAATTTTATTTTAAAAAAATCAGTTTGAAACTAAGATTTAGAGGAAATGTGAGGATAGCCATAATAAATGGCCAGAATTACACTACCAGAGTGTAGGTACTTACAATCGTCAACACTGAGTCGCCAAAATTAAGTGAAATAATGTTTTTCGTTAGTAAAATGAGAGATTTTTAAACAGGCGAAAATATAACTATTATATTAATTTTATGTTTTGCAGTGTCATTTTGAATAATTAGAATATTAAGTTACATTTGCAGTTAACATTTCCATCAATTGCAAGACGAGCAGGTTCAGGATGTGATAGTATATTAGCATCACATATTTCATGAGAAGGCAGGGTTTCCTGTTTTGTCCTGCGTGCTCAGATTTCAGACTCGAAGGAACTCTGTTTACATAATATTATTATTTATGATACGATTTATATCCTAGAATTGTCAAACACTGTGTACATGCAAGTTTACTGGCAGTTTAACTGGTGTAATATATTATTCGCTCAATATGTATATAACTATGGCGGAGAACACGCCACAAGAAGGATGTTACTGATGTCGTTGATTAATTTAAGTCTAGATTTTAATTAAAACGTTAATCAATGTGAAATAAATATTTTAATCAGATATTGAGTGATTGCGCACTCCCATGTTTTTAAACCTACGCTCAAATAAAAGTTAAATGATTATGTAGTGGGTTATATATGATAAACGTACTAGTCTGTGATTGAATCGTATAGCTACAAGTATTTATAACGGATAGAATATTTAATTGTCGTGATCTATAGCGCGGTGGGTAGGAAGCTCGGTTAGCAGTCGAATAGATCAAGTTTTAAACTTACTACGGGTACTAACTTACTCCATTTTCAGAAAACAATGAATAATTCTCAGTAAAAAGGCCTATAGGCCTTCTAGAATTTTTCGATTTAGTACTCAAAAAATTTAGGTTACCATGGATTTTTCCATTCTCTATTTATCTGTGACAAACATTAAAGAAGCTATTTGTATTAGATAATACGGAAATATTATTTTATGTATGTATTTATTGTTGTCGTTTATGTTATTATTTTATTTAAAAAAATATTTTTTAGAAATATTTTTCTTTGAAAATTTCTTTGATTGTTGAGAAAAAATTATGCTTTAAGGTTGTTACATATGTTTTTTTTTATTATTTTATATGAATATATATTTTGTAGCCTTAACTGTAAATTTTGAGTTTTCAATAACAAGCTCCCGTTAGACAAACTACAATACAAAAAAGTAGCAAAATGTAAATTAAAAAAAAAAATTAAAAAAATTTGGCGACATTGGTGGTAAGTTGGAGACATTTTTTAGACACTCAAAATTTATTAGTAAATTACCTTACTCCATTTTGGCAACTTTACAGGAGAAACAAAAAATCTTTATTTTTTAAATTAGTTGGAATTTAAATTTTTTGACACATTCCTTGGAATTACTTTACGTGCATAAAAATAATAAATGTAGGTAAACAGTTTTTCGTTTTCTAATAAAATAAAATTATGTAGTATATTTTTAAACTGTTTTCATTTGAAGTATAAAGAATTCTAAGATTTAATCAGAGAAAGTGATGAATTTGCAACTAATTCGAACTATGCTACCCTAATACAAATATGCATATTTTTAAATTGAAATTTATTAAATTGATTTTATTAACTTTTTTACTCTTTACTATTTATACGATTTTTTGCTAACATAAAATTATTTTCGTACGGATATTGTATTTTCGTAGTAATAAACATTTAAAAAATGCTAAGGGTGGGATCACACCTAAAATTTGTGAAAAAAATGCAGTTACTAATTGAGGCGACGATATTTATTATAAATCCAATTATAAAATCACCAACAACAAACAAATCTAGTTTTAAAATGGTTACCTTATCAATATCTGTTTCGTTTAGTAAAATATGTATCCAATAAAGGTTCTTGTGCGATTTTCCCCGTAAGCCGACATTATGAACTATCATATCTGGGTGTTGTGGTGATTGTTTAGATTGGAAAATCTTACAAAGTTGCTTTTACGGTTGTCGTAAAGAACATTAATAAGATATAAATTTTAACCATTTAAATGCTAATAGTAGTTTGGCTTTTATCGAAGAATATACATTATCACCGGTGTATACACACAAATAGGTAATGGATAAAATTACTTCTCATGCAAAAGGATTTGCAGGAATGCGATATTTTCTTATCGCAGTGTTTCGTGCCAGCAAACGTATAAAACTAAAGTGGAATAACCATGTTTTATTCTATCCAGGTAAATAATGAAAGTAAGTAGAATGAATAATATACCACACAAGTTAAATGATGAATTATTGATCAACCTGTCGGTCTCGCCATGAATAACATTTAGTTCTTCCTACATGCTGGTTAGAAAGGAGATATCTGAACGCAACGGATATTCTAGAAAACTTCACGTTTTCAATGCATATTCTGCATTCGCCACTTTTCTAAAAAAAAAGCTTGAGATGGGGTAACGTAACATTTCGTACTGCATAATATTATATTGGAATCATTTGAAGCACGAGCTTTCACTGCATTTGAGATTTATTTGATATATAGCCTGGCAATAAAATGTAATCTGATATTATTTTTTTGTACATTCGAGTTTAATAGGTCTTTTTAAAGAAACAAGGCGAAACAAAACAACTCGATTTTTTAACGTTTTTTAATAAATTTATAAGTTTGGTCTTTGAATTCGATTTTGTCTTTTAATTTTTTTTTATTTTTTATTTATCTAATTACGTAAATTCACGAAAAGTGAAAAAAAAAATGCCTGTCCATGTATCTTCTCAGCATAGCGTTAAATAAGACAAAAAGTATGAACATAAAATTATCTTAAAATATGATTAACATTCCTTTCTAAAAATACCACTAATTTCTAAACACCGTTGGTTTAAAGTAAACAAAAATACGCTAAAGTGCTATCTCTTTCCCACACTTTTTCTGTCTCCATTATGATATCTCTGTATTTTAATTTTAGTTTTTATGTGTTCATTCCTGAAGAGGGTTGAGTCCAACCGAAACCGGTCGAATGCAGAATATATATAAATAAAATAAAGTGGCTTAAAAAAAAACATTTTTCACTTAAAATTAAAAAAAAATGCAACTGGACCGTTGTACTTTTTAAAAAAACACATTCATCTTCCCATTGATGTTCCAAATTAATACCTTTTAAATGATTGCAGTGCCCTCATTTTTTGTCTGCTATAAAAAATTCAGACTCTACATGACCTTTCCCAGCAATAATAATGTTCTAATCGGTACTATTGTATTAAAACTATTTTGTACAGTCAGGTCAGTTGGGGTAAATACGTCAATTGAATAAATTTAAGCTACTTCTACAAAAAGTCGTTTAAAATAAGGTAGATGGAACTTTTTACTATTATTTTAAGGATTTTTGAAGAACTTTAAATTTAGGCATTTCCCCAATAGGATACATTTCCTCCACCTGACTACATTGTCTCTAAATTTTTTCATATTTGTTGGAAAATTATGTTAAACTAAGGCTTTATGCTTTGTGCCACATAGCCTTAAGGCTCTCAGAGGAAGTCATGTATCTAATGCGTCCAGCATCCTTCTAATCTTTCATCCCGCAAGTCATAACTAATCAAATGCAGGAAATTACGCTCTAATATAAAATAGACAGGCGACAGATAATGAAGTGCACCGCTGGAGACCCAACTGCCTTTACTTTGTAACATTCTCCGGGATAATTTACGTATTTGTTTTATCTCTGGTCGCTTTTCACTTCTTGTAAAGGGGTTCAATGATATGCGTAATTAAAACGTAACATAATTGTATTTTTTACGACATAGATTGCTCTTAAGAGCTGAATGGATTGTACAGTTTATGAATCATCCTTTTCAAGGCAGTCGGTAGCCCAGTGGGTAGGGGACTTGGTTCAGATGGGATGAGTTTGAATCCCATGGTAATGGAATAGATCGATTTTCTCATCTGTCAATTCGGGGGCTACTGTAGATATTGTGGCTAAAAGTTGTAAAATATGTAAACACATTTGTTTGTTCCTCTTTTTGTGACAGCATAATATTTAAGTATCTTTAGGTATTTGATACGTTATGCTTTTTAAAATGATCTAAATAAACGTGGTCATGAGGTAAGTTCATCAAATGATTTTGACAACTACGTAGATGATGTCATATATATATTTTTAAAATAGAAAACTTCCTTTTTTAGAGATTAAAGAGAAAGCCTCTGCAATATTAAGATTGAAGCTATATAATATATATTCACATTCACTACGTTATATATATATATATATATATAATCACCTCTTCCCGTACTATGTTGATCTAGTAAGATTTACATGACCTTTGTTGATCTACCTTTAACACCGTTTATCTTGGCTCCGGTGGGATACATCTGCACGAGTTGGCAACAGTGCCTTTATCATTACCAAGGTTGTCAGTTTGCAACTGACCCCAGTCGGTATGTTCGTCATCAAAATATAAGAAATTTGCTCCAGTTTAACGGTTATTTTTTATTCATTTACTCTCCTTTCGTTGCTCCGATTGATGTATTCGCAGTTTCTAGATACAAGTTGATCTAAAATGAATGTGTATTCAGATTCCAGATACAAGTTGATCATATATGTTTTATTAATTTATTCTCCTTTCGTTGCTCCGTTTGATGTATTCTCAGTTTCCAGATACAAGTTGATCTAGAAATTAATATGTATGTAGGTACAACGAAGATTGTAAACATGGGTTGAGGCGTGCGGGGAGAGAGGGGGGGAGTTCGTCACACGGAAAGAGAACGCTAACCTACGAATTCTCTCAGTCCTACAGTCCAGCCGCCGGCGTTGTTCACCGCTGAGCCCGGCTTTTCGGCGGGAGGACATGTTGCTTTTTAAATATCATCTTTAGCGCGCTGACAAAATGCAATTAATTTGAGAACAATTTCTCTTATTCAAAATGATAAGATGGTATTATTTTGTATAATTTATTCTGTTAAAAAATATGTGGTAATTGTTTTTAACAATCGTATAACTTACAAAGGAATAAAAATATTCCGTTCAAAGATGAACAATTAACTTTATCAACGAAATAATAATATGAACCTTTCTAATCACAAGCATCTGTTTTATTGAGGTAGGTTAGAAATAATATAGTTTTATTCACACTGTGTTTTATTGGCGATATCAAAAATTATTTTTACGCGAAATCTTCTAATGAGCGAGTAATTGTGATATTTTCTCATATATTAAAAAAATATTTTATGTTTTCTTCAAATGATTGATAACTTTGTGGAGTCATTATTAATTATATAATTAAAGATTTTATGGTTTAATCCAAGATAATATTAAAAAAATATAATTATGTAGTTATAAGAAAAATGTGTTTCCTACTAAAAACAATCCCATGACCTTTTTGTACTATTATATTGTATCAAAAGCATTCGCTTGTAAATGGAGACGAATTTACACTTCTAGGTATATAAATACCAAATATAGATGAGAATTAGATAAAAACTTTTTAATTATCTTACGCTGTCAACTTTTAATTGTATTAATTTATATTATGATTATTTATATATGATCATATATGTTTTATTAATTTATTCTCCTTTCGTTGCTCCGTTTGATGTATTCCCAGTTTCTAGATACAAGTTGATAAGTTTTTTTTACTAATTTATTCTCCTTTCGTTGCTCCGTTTGATGTATTCTCAGTTTCTAGATACAAGTTGATCTAGAAATGAATGTGTATTCAGTTTCTAGATGCAGGTTGATCCAGAAATGAATATGTATGTAGGTACAACGAAGATTTTGAACGTGGTTTGGGCCGGGCGGGGAGAAGGGGGGGCGGGGGGTCATCACATAGAAAGATAACGCAAATCTACGAATTCTCTCAGTCCCACATTCAAGCCGCCAGCGTTTCTCGTCGTTGAGCAAATAACCGTTGTTCAGAAATTGAACTCTCCCTTATAAGGGAATTCCCTAAAATCCACGGTAGTCGCCCGCTTGTAGCGGGCTAGATGGTGCGGAGCGATACAATAATTATGAGGTCTCTCTTCTTTCAAATAGTGTGTGTATGCGTTGGAAAGACAAAAAACTATACACATTTTTGTCAACTTGAGCAACGAAAGAACAGTTTGTAAGGTGGTAGAAAATTGTTAAAATTCAGATATTTTATAATATTCTATAAAGGGGACGGTATAAATAAAATAAAAGTTAAGAATTAAATGTTGTATTCACTAAAACACTTAACAATTGGAATTTATATTAATTAGTGCAATTAATATTAATTATTAGAATTACAAATTGTCAGCATAAGAAAATTATTTTTATTTTTATAAATTTCATTTCTATTTGGTATTTATATTCCAATAAGGTACCTACTTATTAGTGAGAGTTCCTCTCCATTCACAAGTGAATGCTTTTGATAAAAAGAGTTAAAAAAGTTATGGGATTGTTGTAAGTAGGAAACATATTTTTTCTATACCTACGTTATTTTTTTTAGTATTATATTGGGTTAAGCTATAAGCTTTTTTTTAATGTAAGAGAAAATAGTACAATTAATCGCTCATTAGAAGATTGTTTCTTTCGCGTAAAAAATATGTTTGATATCGCCGATAAAACATAGTTTGAATTTTATTTAAAACTAGATTATTTCTAGCCTAACTCAATAAAAGAGATATTTGTGATTAGAAAGGTTCATATTATTAATCCGTTCCTTTGTTTCCGCAACAAAATTTTTCAAAATTTCCGTTCAAATTTGCATTATCTAAGTTATATGTAAGTAGGTATTATTCCACGCCGTCATTACGATGTGGTTATTTTTTTTAATGTTTCATTTGAGATTTGTTAATATTTTTTCATTCAGCTAATAAATTACGTTAAGCCTTCAAAGGAGATCAAATTAATTTGTCTCCTCATTGATGAAGTTAATTGTTCATCTTGGACGTAATATTGATACTAAATGATACGACTAAATACTTGAGTCGGACCATATCAATCTGAATAACAGAAGATTATGTATAAGATGTATGAATATGAACGAAGCAAGGAGTGTGTGCCAAGACAGAATTGTGTGGCGGTCTTTTCTCTCTGCCTAACCCTGCAGAAACGGCATGATGATTAGTTAGTTATATATGGTAAACTTAAAACAATTTTGTTAAAATGTATTACTTTAATTTTTTTATTATTATTTAAATTGGAGTATGTTGTGCGGCTGATGGCAGAAGAGATGAGAAGGAGATTGGTTAGAGGAAGATGGGGAAGTACCTGGTTATTCAGATCTGGTCACCAAAGACGGCGTAAGCCATTTCAAGCAATTTTTATACAAAATCATATATCGTAGAGTCCTCAAACAATAAATTTATAATAAACGATTTTTCACAAAAATAACAATTGATCACTATAAATAGCTAAAATTAGCAATTTCCACCCCCAGACAACTAGGTGAGCGGTTACGTCGGTCACCAAATTATTGATTAGTTACGGTGGTTACAGGTCAAATCCAACTTGTGCTGATTTTATTAATTTTTCTTTTTACATATTTTTCCACGTTTTTTTTCTATTATAAATTTTAGTAAAACGGTTTATCGCCAACATTATTTAATAATCATTTTTTTTAAACTTATTTTTATAAATATATTTTGCACGGTTTTATTTTTATTATAAATTTTAGTAAAACTGTTTCATCGTTTGAACATTAAATAATGAAAACAAATTATAGCGTACCTAACTCACTTTTATTCATGTGAGCACCGCTTGAGCAAGTAAGACTTTTGTACCCCAAAATGGGGTATGTTGTGAGGCTGATGAGTAGAGGAAGGTGAGGAAGTACCTGGCTATTCATATCTGGTCAAACACGGCAAAAGCCATTTAAGCAATTTCATTTGATTAATTTGTGTTATTTTACAATTTAGTCAATTAACACAACATATATACTGGCTCCAGATTTTTTTTACTTTAAGTCCACATATATGCAAGGCCAATATCATATTTGGGGATACTGTGTGGAAGGTATTTTAAGGGAAAGGAAGGAAGTTCAGGGCAAGAAAAAGGTATGAGGGGTGGGTACGAATCTGGGGGTCAGTGCGTCCAGGAGTGACGTATGAATCCATCCATCCCAATGTCACTGGTACTAGGCAATGATGGGTCGAAAGAGTCTGGTTGGGGAGGCCAAACCTCACCCCATAAAGTGGAGCACCCTTGCGAAATCACCAAACTTAGCGAATCATTTGGAGTGACTAGCAGAGGTGTTGGTTATCCATTAAATGATTCCCGGGGTGGCGGTACCTACACCCGTCTCCTAAATTCAATTTCCTAAGTTGCAAACAGTTGGGACTCTTGTGCAGTATACGCATAGAAAAATCATACAGCATTTCATACATACTTGATTGTTAAGAGGAACGGCTGCGCGGCCTCTTTCAAACAAAATTTAATTTTGGATTTGAGGCCAAAATACTCACCTAAGACTAATGATATTTTTTTTAATCAAAAAGTATAGTAAATATCTAGTATGTATATTTATATCGTATTAAAAGTAATTTATCCATTTTTCTATTACGTTATGAAATAGAGGCCCTTAAACGAATTATTTTTTTGCGTTTTTAGATGCACCTTTAACAATTATTTGGGGGCTAGCGGTGATTTAAAAAAAAGTTTTGGCCCATCTACTTAAAATACTCTGAAATATAATATTAAAAAAAATATATTTTCAAAATAAGCATTATGGTGGACTTTAAATTAAATTAAAAAACGATCAAATTGAATCTCCCAGGTTGAAGGGAGTTGGGACTCTTGTGCGGTTGGCACTTTTGTGCGGAATTCTCATAGAAAAATCATATATCATTTCATGCAAACTCTACTATTAACACCTGGACAAATCTCACCCCCATGAACCCGGAAACCCCTGCTAATCCACCAAACGAATCTAACCACTTGGAGAGACCTATGACAGAGGTGTTGGTTATCCATCAAATGGTTCTCTGGGCAGCGGTACCTACACCTACCTCCTAGATCGAATCTACCAGGTTGAAAGCAGTTGGGACTCTTGTGCGGAATTCTCATAGAAAAATCAAATATCATTTCATACAAACTCTACTGTTAAGACGTGCACAAACTTAACCCCCATGAACCCGGCACCCCTGCTAATTCACCAAACGAAACTAACCACTTGGTGAGACCTATGACAGAGGTGTGGTTATCCATTAAATGGTTCCCTTGGCAGCGGTACCTACACCTGACTCCTAGATCGAATCTACCAGGTTTAAAGCACTTGGGACTCTTGTGCGGTTGGGACTCTTGTGCGGTTGGGACTCTTGTGCGGTTGGCACTTTTGTGCGGAATTCTCATAGAAAAATCATATATCATTTCATGCAAACTCTACTATTAACACCTGGACAAATCTCAACTCCATGAACCCGGACACCCCTGCTAATCCACCAAACGAATCTAACCACTTGGTGAGACCTATGACAGAGGTGTTGGTTATCCATCAAATGGTTCCCTGGGCAGCGGTACCTACACCTACCTCCTAGATCGAATCTACCAGGTTGAAAGCAGTTGGGACTCTTGTGCGGTTGGGACTCTTGTGCAATTGGGACTTTTGTGCGGAATTCTCATAGAAAAATCAAATATCATTTCATACAAACTCTACTGTTAAGACGTGCACAAACTTAACCCCCATGAACCCGGCACCCCTGCTAATTCACCAAACGAATCTAACCACTTGGTGAGACCTATGACAGAGGTGTGGTTATCCATTAAATGGTTCCCTTGGCAGCGGTACCTACACCTGCCTCCTAGATCGAATCTACCAGGTTTAAAGCAGTTGGGACTCTTGTGCAGTTGGGACTCTTGTGCAGTTGGGACTTTTGTGCGGAATTCTCATTGGAAAATCATATATCATTTCATGCAAACTCTACTATTAACACCTGGACAAATCTCACCTCCATGAACCCGGACACCCCTGCTAATCCACCAAACGAATCTAACCACTTGGTGAGACCTATGACAGAGGTGTTGGTTATCCATCAAATGGTTCCCTGGGCAGCGGTACCTCCACCTACCTCCTAGATCGAATCTACCAGGTTGAAAGCAGTTGGGACTCTTGTGCGGTTGGGACTCTTGTGCAATTGGGACTTTTGTGCGGAATTCTCACAGAAAAATCAAATATCATTTCATACAAACTCTACTGTTAAGACGTGCACAAACTTAACCCCCATGAACCCGGCACCCCTGCTAATTCACCAAACGAATCTTACCACTCGGTGAGACCTATGACAGAGGTGTGGTTATCCATTAAATGGTTCCCTTCGCAGCGGTACCTACACCCGCCTCCTAGATCGAATCTACCAGGCTTAAAGCAGTTGGGACTCTTGTGCAGTTGGGACTCTTGTGCAGTTGGGACTTTTGTGCGGAATTCTCATTGGAAAATCATATATCATTTCACACAAACTCTACTGTTAAGACGTGCACAAACTTAACCCCCATGAACCCGATCACCCCTGCTAAGGCACCAAACATAGCGAACCACTTGATGTGATTTATGGCAGAGGTGTTGGGTATCCATTAAATGATTCCCGGGGCAGCGGTACCTATACCTGCCTCCCTAATCAAATCTACCAGGTTAAAAGCAGTTGGGACTCTTGTGCAGTTGGGACTCTTGTGCAGTTGGGACTTTTGTGTGGTATTCACATAGAAAAATCATACATCATTTCGTACAAATTCTACTGTTAAGACTTGCACAAACTTAACCCCCCACGGACCCGGACACCCCTGCTAAGTCACCAAACTTAGCAAACGACTTGGGGTGATCTATGGTATAGGTGATGCTTATCCATTAAATCCCGTGGCAGCGGTACCTACACCCGCCTTTCAAATTTAATTTCCCAGGATGAAAGCAGTTGGGACTCTTGTGCAGTTGGGACTCTTGTGCGGTATTCACATAGAAAAATCATCCATCATTTCATACATACTCTACTGTTAAGACATGTACAAATCTCACCCGGATGAACCTGGGCACCCCTGCTAAGTCGCCGAACATAGAGAACCACTTGATGTGATTTATGGCAGAGGTGTTGGTTATCCATTAAATGGTTCCTGGGTGGCGGTGTCTACACCAGCCTCCGAAATTGAATCTCCCAAGTTAGAAGCAGTTGGGACTCTTGTGCGGTATTTGCAAAAAAATTGTCGAGGTAGTGTTATCCAACGAATCGTTCCGGGGCGGCGGTACCCATACTCGCTAAGAACCAGATATAGTTGATTAGCAAAGCACTCTGATTTAAATCGTATCAACAAATGAGCACGGTGAAGGACCACGTGCACGCCTTCGATAAACAAAGCGTCCTGATTGGTTCATTCAAATCGGATCAAAAAAGGGAAAAGTGTAAAATGTATATGTGATGGAAAAATGGGCGTGGTTTACAGCAAAATCTATGTGACGAAAGTTGATCTCTTGGATCAACGTTTATATGCCAGATTTGGTATTGGATCAACAAATTAGGGTGGATCAACAAATTCCTCCGGATCAACAAATTCCTGGCGTACCGTCGCGCCTGATCAACATAGTACGAGAGGGGATCTCTATATATATATATATATATATATGATGATATATATATGTATGATATATACTATATATATATATATATAATCATCTCTTCCCGTAGTATGTTGATCTAGTAAGATTTGCATGACCTTTGTTGATCTACCTTTAACACCGTTTATCTTGGCTCCAGTGGAATACATCTGCACGAGTTGGCAACAGTGCCTTAATCATTACCAAGGTTGTCAGTTTGCAATTGACCCCAGTCAGTATGTTCGTTATCAAAATATAACAAATTTGCTCCAGTTTAACGGTTATTTTTTATTCATTTACTCTCCTTTCGTTGCTCCGATTGATGTATTTGCAGTTTCTAGATACAAGTTGATATAAAATGAATGTGTATTCAGTTTCTAGATATAAGTTGATCATATATGTTTTATTAATTTATTCTCCTTTCGTTGCTCCGTCTGGTGTATTCTCAGTTTCTAGATACAAGTTGATCTAGAAATTAATTTGTATGTAGGTACAATGAAGATTTTGAACGTGGGTTGGGCCGGGGCCGGTGGGCAGGGGAGGGAGGGGGGGGGGGTTTCTCACTGATGATAAGGAAAGATATGTAACATAAAACGTATATATTTATTTTGAATCTATATACTGTTCTTTCGTTAGTCAAGTTGACAAGAATGTGCACGGGTTTTTTTCTCTTTCTAACACATTGACAAGTTATTTGAAAGAAGAGAGAGATTATCTAGACTCTCTATCTCGCTCGTTACAAGCTGTGGATTGTAGGATTCCTCTAATTAGACATAACAACGGTTTTCAAAAATGCCCAGATATGTGATAAACTCAGAGAATTCAGTAGTTTTGTCGAACTTTATGAGTTTTTTTTTTAAATATTTGAATAAATCAACAAAATAACATGACCGTTTTTCACATTTTTATGCATTCCTAGAGATTTTCGGTGACTTCGCTAGGGAGTTTTGATTTTTTGACCTGTCGAGACTATTGTTTTTCTTCCTCGAAAAATGGATGAAAATGGTATTTAATAATGTGCAGATTATAATCGATTGTGCGTGCTTCAATTCGCGGCAATAAAATGAATAATTTAAATTAGCATACAGGTGATATTTACTTCTATATTGGAAACTAAATGGAATTGGAATAAGCAGGTTTTTTAAGTTTCACCATATTTTGACTTGAATCATTTACGTGAACAACCAAAAAGAGTTTTTCTCCATGAAATGGCAATCAAGGTTAATTTTTCAAGTATAGTGGAATGTCGCATGTTTGCAAATATTGCCCTCAATTGAGCTAGATTAGAAATTTTATATTTTTGATAATGTTCATAAAACTATAAAATAAGCTGTCATCAACGGCATCAAACATATCTACGTGAAAGAAATAATGTTGTAATGAATGACCTAACAATAATTATAGTATTTTCTCTTGCATTCTCTTAGAGCGCCCTTGAGGTGATTTTTCACAAAAACGGAAATTATTATTATTATTACTGTTATTATCTTATACCCCAGAGATAATACTACAATTTATAATTACGTAGGTATAGGTAAATTATGTTTCGTAAACTAACTTAATATATACAACTGTGTTAAAAATTTTGAAGATCTGGAAATATTGAAAGGCTGATTAAAGCGTACACTTAGATGGCTTGGGTATGTAGAGTGGATGAAAGAAAAAGGCATTGTAAGTGTAATATATGACGTGAAATTAAATGATAGACTTAGTGGAGGTTGCCAAGTTGAGGATGTCATGGCACGATCGAGTGAACTAAATACTTGAGTCGTGCTATGTCAAGAGTCTGAATAACAGAAGAGAATGTATGAGACGATGTATTTAATATGAATGAAGCAAGAAGTGTGTGCCAAGATCGAGTTGTTCGGCGGTTCGTCCTTTCCGCCCACCCCTTTGGGGACATGGCGTGATTGCTAGTTAGCCCTTTCTCAATCAATTTAATTTCTTAAAAAAAAAAAAATTACCATGTGTGTAGTGGAATTATTAGCAAATTTTTGGTATATTGAAATTTGTTTTTTTACTAATTGTTTAGGAAATATTCAATGTCATTTTAAAATTACTGTGGCTCTGACTAGTAAATAATTAATTAGTATGTAGACAAATAAAACATTTTTGTTACCTTATAAACTATTTTTATTTACATATTCATAGAGAAACTTTGGGACGATAAAACCATATTTAATATATAGTTTTTGCTTAGAATTTACTTGTACTATATAAGAACCTACATTATTCTTTAAATAAAAATGACAAAACACATGAAATAATAATAAGTACATTATGTGTTTTACGGTAGTGGAGATGTCGAATCACAGAATTCCAAAAGGAGCGAACATCGGTTTTTGTTTATGATATAAAGTGTGCATACAGCGCATCTAACCCAACGAAAAAAAAATAGTGTTGCTAGGGAAAGATCATTAAATCATTTAAAAAAAACCGCAAATGAATATGGTTAGTAGTTACTTTGTAAATAATTCTCAAAGTTCGTCTATTTTTAAAATTACTCTGGGTGAGAAAGGGTTAGATAAACGTAAATCAATCTTATAAGTATGTACTTAAAAAAAAGTATTTTTATTTAAATTATGTTGTTTTTAGGCTGTTATCAACTTGTAATTCTAATCATTACGATTATTCCTGCATTGGAGTTTCCCTTTTTTAATATTTTTTATAATGTTTCTGAAGCCGTACAATCAAAATTGTGTACAAAATAATAAAAAAATAGGTAAAGTTAGTTAAACGATACTTAACTAACTTATATTCATGTGAGCAGCGCACTAGGGTCCGCACAACTGCTCCTAACCTTCTGGAGCAAGTGAGACTATGTCATGCCAAATTGGGGTATGTTGTGAAGCTGATGGCAGAGGGGATGAGAAGGAGATGGGCTAGAGGAAGGTGGGGAAGTGCCTGGCTATTCATATCTGGTCACAAAATACGGCATTAGCCATTTCTAGCATTTTTTATAAAAAAATCATCTATCGTACAGTGCTCAAACAATTAATTTATAATAAACTATTTTTATCAAAAATAACAATTAATTACTATGAATAGCTAAAATCAGAAATTTCCGCCATCAGACCATTAGGTGAGCGGTTAAGTCGGTCGCCAAAATTATTGTTTAATTACGGTGGTTACAGTTCAAATCCAACTTGTACCGATTTTATTAATGTTTTCTTTTTAAATATTTTTCCACGGTTTTAATTATATTATAAAATTTTGTAAAACGGTTTATCGCCAACATTATTTAATAATAATTTCTTTAAATATACATTTTTTTAATATGTTTTTCCCGGTTTTATTTTTATTATAGATTTTAGTAAAACTTTTTCATCGTTTGAACATTAAATAATGAAAACAAATAATAGGGTACCTAATTAACTTTTATTCATGTGAGCACCGCTCAAGCAAGTAAGACAATTGTACCCCAAAATTGGGTATTTTGTGAGGCTGTTGGTAGAGGGAATGGAAATAAGATGGGTAGAGGAAGGTGCGGAAGTACCTGGTTATTTAGATCTGGTCACAAAACACGGCAAAAGCCATTTAAGCAATTTTATTTGATTAACTTTTATTATTTCACAACTTAGTCAATTAACACAACATATGCCTTAGTCCCACTGGCTCAAATTTTTTTTATACATTAAGTCCACACATAGGCAAGGCTAATATCATCTTTGGGGATGCTGTGTGGAAGGTGTTTTTAGGGAAAGGAAGGAAGTTCAGGGCAAGAAAGAGGTATGAGGGGTTGGTTGGAATGTGGGGGTCAGTGCGTCCAGGAGTGACGTATGAATCCATCCAACCCACTGCGGTACAAGGCAATGATGGGTCGAAAGAGTCTGGCTGTGGAGACCAAACCTCACCTCATGAACTTGGGCACCCTTGCGAAGTCACCAAACGTAACGAATCACTTGGGGTGACCTACAGCAGAGGTGTTGGTTATCCATTAAATGATTCAATTTCCTAAGTTGTAAGCAGTTGGGACTCTTGTGCAGTATACGCATAGAAAAATCATACAGTATTTCATACATGCTTAATTGTTTAGAGGAACGGCTGCGCGGTCTGTTTCATACAAAATTAATTTTGGACTTTTTTCATCAAAAAGTATAGTTCATATCTAGTACGTGTTAGAAGTAATATTTTTGTTTTTGTTTTACGTTATGAAATAGAGCCCATTAAAGGAATTGATTTTTTGCGATTTTAGAGGCACTTTAACAATTATTTGTGGTCTAGCGGTGATTAAAAACAAAAGTTTTGGCCCATGTTCTTAAAATACACAGAAATATAATATTAAAAAAAAAGAAAATGTTTAAAATAAGCATTATGGTAGACATTACATTGAATTAAAACCGACCAATTTACGTTGGATAACAAAGTTGTCGTACATGATTTAAAATATCGACCCGAAAAAACGTTTTTGTAAACGTATTGTTTTTATAATTTTATTTACGTAATCATATTTACATAGCAAATATAATAAGTTTAAAAAAATACAATAAACCCGCTAATAAGTTGCCTCTAAAATTGTGAAAATCGATTTTTTCTCATGGCATATACTTCATAATTTAAAAAATAAATAAATAAAATACTTCTCATCATTACTAGATATTCACTAAACCTTTAATTAAATACATACATCATTCAGTTTGGATGGTTATTTTGGCCTTAAATCCAAAATTAAGTTATGTATAAAACAGGCAGCGTAGCCGTTCCTCTTAAGACTTGGAAAAACCTCACCCCACATAAACCTGGACATACAACGTAGCGAACCACTTGGGGTGACCTATGGTAGAGGGGTTGCTTATCCATTAAATCCGGGCGGTACCTACACCTGCCTCCCAAATTAAATCTCCCAGGTTGAAGGCAGTGGGGAATCTTGTGCGGTTGGAAACTCTTATGCGGTATTCATATACAAATTCATTTATCATTTCATACATAATCTACTGTTAACACCTGGACAAATCTCACCCCCATGAACCCAGTTAAACCCTGTTAATTCACAAAACTAATCTAACCACTTGGTGAGACCTATGACGGAGGTGTGGTTATCCATTAAATGTTTCCCGGGGCAGCGGTACCTACACCTGCCTCCAAGATCGAATCTACCAGGTTGAAAGCAGTTGGGACTCTTGTGCAGTTGGGACTCTTGTGCTTTTGGGACTTTTGTGCGGAATTCTCATAGAAAAATCATATATCATTTTATACAAACTCTACTGTTAAGACGTGCACCAACTTAACCCTCGTGAACCCGGGCACCCCTGCTAATTCACCAAACGAATCTAACCACTTGGTGAGACCTATGACAGAGGTGTAGTTATCCATTAAATGCTTCCCGGGGCAGCGGTACCTACACCTGCCTCCTAGATCGATTCTACCAGGTTGAAAGCAGTTGGGACTCTTGTGCAGTTGGGACTCTTGTGTATTTGGGACTTTTGTGCTGAATTCTCATAGAAAAATCATATATCATTTCATACAAACTCTACTGTTAAGACGTGCACAAACTTAACCCCCATGAACCCGGGCACCCCTGCTAAGTCACCAAACTTAGCGAACCAAGTGGGGTGACCTATGGTAGAGGTCATGCTTATCCATTAAATCCCGGGGCGGCGGTACCTACACCCGCCTTTCAAATTGAATTTCCCAGGTTGAAAGCAGTTGGGACTCTTATACGGTTGGGACTCTTGTCCGATTGGGACTCTTGTGCAGTATTCACATAGAAAAATCATACATCATTTCATAAATACTCTACTGTTAAGACCCTAACAAACCTCACCCCCCATGAACCCGAACACCCCTGCTAAGTCACCAAACATAGTGAACCACTTAGTGACCTATGGCAGATGTGTTGGTCATCCATTATATGATTCCCGGGTGGCGGCGCCCACACCTGCTTCTAAAATTCAATCTCCCTGGTTAGAAGCAGTTGGGACTCTTGTGCGATATTCACATTGATAAAGCATACATCATTTCATACATACTCTATTGTTAAGACCTGAAAAAACCTCACCCGCATGAACCCGGCACCCCTGCTAAGTCACTAAATGTAACGAACCACTTGAGGTGACCTATAGCAGAGGTGTTCGTTATCCATTAAATGGTTCCCGGGTGGCGGTGTCTACACCTGCCTCCGAAATTGAATCTCCCAAGTTAGAAGCAGTTGGGACTCTTGTGCGTTATTCGCAAAAAAATCCTCGAGGCAGTGTTTATCCAATGAATCGTTCTCGGGCGGCGGTACCTATACTCGATAAGAACCAGTTGATAATGGTTCATTCAAATCGAATCAACAAAGGGAAAAAGTGTAATATGTATATGTGATGGAAAAATGGGCGTGGTTTACAGCAAAATCTAAATGACGAAAGTTGATCTTTTGGATCAACAATATATATATATATATATATAATCACCTCTTCCCGTACTATGTTGATCTAGTAAGATTTACATGACCTTTGTTGATCTACTTTTAACACCGTTTATCTTGGCTCCGGTGGGACACATCTGCACGAGTTGGCAACAGTGCCTTAATCATTACCAAGGTTGTTAGTTTGCAACTGACCCCAGTCGGTATGTTCGTCATCAAAATATAAGAAATTTGCTCCAGTTTAACGGTTATTTTTTATTCATTTACTCTCCTTTCGTTGCTCCGATTGATGTATTCGAAGTTTCTAGATACAAGTTGATCTAAAATGAATGTGTATTCAGTTTCTAGATACAAGTTGATCATATATGTTTTATTAATTTATTCTCCTTTCGTTGCTCCGTTTGATGTATTCCCAGTTTCTAGATACAAGTTGATAGGTTTTTTTTTAATAATTTATTCTCCTTTCGTTGCTCCGTTTGATGTATTCTCAGTTTCTAGATACAAGTTGATCTAGAAATGAATGTGTATTCAGTTTCTAGATACAGGTTGATCCAGAAATGAATATGTATGTAGGTACAACGAAGATTTTGAACGTGGTTTGGGCCGGACGGGGAGAAGGGGGGGGGGGTCATCACATGGAAAGAGAACGCAAATCTACGAATTCTCTCAGTCCCACATTCAAGCCGCCAGCGTTTCTCGGCGTTGAGCAAATAACCGTTGTTCAGAAATTGAACTCTCCCTTATAAGGGAATTCCCTAAAATTCACGGTAGTCGCCCGCTACAGCGGGCGAGATGGTGCGGAGCGATACAATAATTATGAGGTCTCTCTTCTTTCAAATAGTGTGTGTATACGTTGGAAAGACTATACACATTTTTGTCAACTTGAGCAACGAAAGAACAGTTTGTAAGGTGGTAGAAAATTGTTAAAATTCAGATATTTTATAATATTCTATAAAGGGGACGGTATAAATACAATAAAAGTTAGGAATTAAATGTTATATTCACTAAAACACTTAACAATTGGAATTTATATTAATTAGTGCAATTAATATTAATTATTAGAATTACAAATTGTCAGCATAAGAAACTTATTTTTATTTTTATAAATTTCATTTCTATTTGGTATTTATATTCCAATAAGGTACCTACTTATTAATGTGAGTTCCTCTCCATTCACAAGTGAATGCTTTTGATAAAAAGAGTTAAAAAAAGTTATGGGATTGTTGTAAGTAGGAAACATATTTTTTCTATACCTACGTAATTATTTTTTTTAGTATTATATTGGGTTAAACTATAAGCTTTTTTTAATGTAAGAGAAAATAGTACAATTAATCGCTCATTAGAAGATTGTTTCTTTCCGTAAAAAATATGTTTGATATCGCCGATAAAACATAGTTTGAATTTTATTTAAAACTAGATTATTTCTAGCCTAACTCAATAAAAGAGATATTTATGATTAGAAAGGTTCATATTATTATTCCGTTCGTTTGTTTCCGCAACAAAAATTTTCAAAATTTCCGTTCAAATTTGCATTATCTAAGTTTTATGTAAGTAGGTATTATTCCACGCCGTCATTACGATGTGATTTTTTTGTTTAATGTTTCATTTGAGATTTGTTAATATTTTTTTCATTCAGCTAATAAATTACATTAAGCCTTCAAAGGAGATCAAATTAATTTGTCTCCTCATTGATGAAGTTAATTGTTAAGTGTGTGCCAAGACAGAATTGTGTGGCGGTCTTTTCTCTCTGCCTAACCCTGCAGTAACGGCATGATGATTAGTTAGTTATATGTGGTAATAATTTTGTAAAAATTTATTACTTTAATTTTTTTATTATTATTTAAATTGGAGTATGTTGTGCGGCTGATGGCAGAAGAGATGAGAAGGAGATTGGTTAGAGGAAGATGGGGAAGTACCTGGTTATTCAGATCTGGTCACCAAAGACGGCGTAAGCCATTTCAAGCATTTTTTATACAAAATCATATATCGTACAGTCCTCAAAAATTTATAATAAACGATTTTTCACAAAAATAACAATTAATCACTATAAATAGCTAAAATTAGCAATTTCCACCACCAGACAACTAGGTGAGCGGTTACGTCGGTCACCAAATTATTGATTAGTTACGGTGGTTACAGGTCAAATTCAACTTGTGCCGATTTTATTAATTTTTCTTTTTAAATATTTTTCCACGTTTTTTTTCTATTATAAATTTTAGTAAAACGGTTTATCGCCAACATTATTTAATAATCATTTTTTTATAAACTTATTTTTAAAAATATATTTTGCACGGTTTTATTTTTATTATAAATTTTAGTAAAACTGTTTCATCGTTTGAACATTAAATAATGAAAACAAATTATAGCGTACCTAACTCACTTTTATTCATGTGAGCACCGCTCGAGCAAGTAAGACTTTTGTACCCCAAAATGGGGTATGTTGTGAGGCTGATGGGTAGAGGAAGGTGAGGAAGGTGAGGAAGTACCTGGCTATTCATATCTGGTCAAACACGGCAAAAGCCATTTAAGCAATTTCATTTGATTAATTTGTGTTATTTTACAATTTAGTCAATTAACACAACATATATACTGGCTCCAGATTTTTTTTACTTTAAGTCCACATATATGCAAGGCCAATATCATATTTGGGGATGCTGTGTGGAAGGTATTTTAAGGGAAAGGAAGGAAGTTCAGGGCAAGAAAAAGGTATGAGGGGTGGGTACGAATCTGGGGGTCAGTGCGTCCAGGAGTGACGTATGAATCCATCCATCCCACTGTCACTGGTACTAGGCAATGATGGGTCGAAAGAGTCTGGTTGGGGAGGCCAAACCTCACCCCATAAACTTGAGCACCCTTGCGAAATCACCAAACTTAGCGAATCACTTGGAGTGACTTATAGCAGAGGTGTTGGTTATCCATTAAATGATTCCCGGGGTGGCGGTACCTACACCCGTCTCCTAAATTCAATTTCCTAAGTTGCAAACAGTTGGGACTCTTGTGCAGTATACGCATAGAAAAATCATACAGCATTTCATACATACTTGATTGTTAAGAGGAACGGCTGCGCGGCCTGTTTCAAACAAAATTTAATTTTGGATTTGAGGCCAAAATACTCACCTAAGACTAATGATATTTTTTTAATCAAAAAGTATAGTAAATATCTAGTATGTATATCTATATCGTATTAAAAGTAATTTATCCATTTTTCTATTACGTTATGAAATAGAGGCCCTTAAACGAATTGATTTTTTGCGTTTTTAGATGCACCTTTAACAATTATTTGAGGGCTAGCGGTGATTTAAAAAAGTTTTGGCCCATCTACTTAAAATACTCTGAAATATAATATTATAAAAAATATATTTTCAAAATAAGCATTATGGTGGACTTTAAATTAAATTAAAAACGATCAAATTGAATCTCCCAGGTTGAAGGGAGTTGGGACTCTTGTGCGGTTGGCACTTTTGTGCGGAATTCTCATAGAAAAATCATATATCATTTCATGCAAACTCTACTATTAACACCTGGACAAATCTCACCTCCATGAACCCGGACACCCCTGCTAATCCACCAAACGAATCTAACCACTTGGTGAGACCTATGACAGAGGTGTTGGTTATCCATCAAATGGTTCCCTGGGCAGCGGTACCTACACCTACCTCCTAGATCGAATCTACCAGGTTGAAAGCAGTTGGGACTCTTGTGCGGTTGGGACTCTTGTGCAATTGGGACTTTTGTGCGGAATTCTCATAGAAAAATCAAATATCATTTCATACAAACTCTTCTGTTAAGACATGCACAAACTTAACCCCCATGAACCCGGCACCCCTGCTAATTCACCAAACGAATCTAACCACTTGGTGAGACCTATGACAGAGGTGTGGTTATCCATTAAATGGTTCCCTTGGCAGCGGTACCTACACCTGCCTTCTAGATCGAATCTACCAGGTTTAAAGCAGTTGGAACTCTTGTGCAGTTGGGACTCTTGTGCAGTTGGGACTCTTGTGCAGTTGGGACTCTTGTGCAGTTGGGACTTTTGTGCGGAATTCTCATTGGAAAATCATATATCATTTCATACAAACTCTACTGTTAAGACGTGCACAAACTTAACCCCCATGAACCCGAGCACCCCTGCTAAGGCACCAAACATAGCGAACCACTTGATGTGATTTATGGCAGAGGTGTTGGTTATCCATTAAATGATTCCCGGGGCAGCGGTACCTACACCTGCCTCCCTAATCAAATCTACCAGGTTAAAAGCAGTCGGGACTCTTGTGCAGTTGGGACTCTTGTGCAGTTGGGACTTTTGTGCGGTATTCGCATAGAAAAATCATACATCATTTCGTACAAACTCTACTGTTAAGACCTGAACAAACTTAACCCCCCACGGACCCGGACACCCCTGCTAAGTCACCAAACTTAGCAAACGACTTGGGGTGATCTATGGTATAGGTAATGCTTATCCATTAAATCCCGTGGCAGCGGTACCTACACCCGCCTTTCAAATTTAATTTCCCAGGATGAAAGCAGTTGGGACTCTTGTGCAGTTGGGACTCTTGTGCAGTTGGGGCTTTTGTGCAGAATTCTCATTGGAAAATCATATATCATTTCATACAAACACTACTGTTAAGACGTGCACAAACTTAACCCCCCATGGACCCGGACACCCCTGCTAAGTCACCAAACTTTACAAACGGCTTGGGGTGACCTATGGTAGAAGTGTTGCTTATCCATTAAATTCTGGGGCGGCGGTACCTACACCCGCCTTCCAAATTAAAAGTCCTAGGTTGAAAGCAGTTGGGACTCTTGTGCGGTTGGGACTCTTGTGCGATTGGGACTCTTGTGCGATTGGGACTCTTGTGCGGTATTCACATAGAAAAATCATACATCATTTCATACATACTCTACTGTTAAGACATGTACAAATCTCACCCGGATGAACCTGGGCACCCCTGCTAAGTCACCAAACATAGCGAACCACTTGATGTGATTTATGGCAGAGGTGTTGGTTATCCATTAAATGGTTCCTGGGTGGCGGTGCCTACACCTGCCTCCGAAATTGAATCTCCCAAGTTAGAAGCAGTTGGGACTCTTGTGCGGTATTTGCAAAAAAATCGTCGAGGTAGTGTTATCCAACGAATCGTTCCGGGGCGGCGGTACCCATACTCGCTAAGAACCAGATATACCAGTTGATAAGCAAAGCACTCTGATTTAAATCGTATCAACAAATGAGCACGGTGAAGGACCACGTGCACGCCTTCGATAAGCAAAGCGTCCTCCTGATTGGTTCATTCAAATCGGATCAACAAAGGGAAAAGTGTAAAATGTATATGTGATGGAAAAATGGGCGTGGTTTACAGCAAAATCTATGTGACGAAAGTTGATCTTTTGGATCAACGTTTATATGCCTGCTTTGGTATTGGATCAACAAATTAGGGTGGATCAACAAATTCCTCCGGATCAACAAATTCCTGGCGTACCGTCGCGTCTGATCAACATAGTACGAGAGGGGATATCTATATATATATATATATATATATATATATTCCTCGTATGTACTAGATATTTACTAAACCTTTAATTGAAAAAATATATAATCCAGTTTGGATGGGTATTTTGGCCTCAAATCCAAGTTTTGTATGAAACAGGCAGCACAGCTGTTCCTCTTAAGTCATAGGTATATAGCAGTGAATAGATAATAAACACTAGAAATGCCTTCCATGCAGATTTGAATCTAAACGCCACTGACTTTTGGTTCTATTCCATTTAGCATGCGCTCTGTCTTTCTAACACTGCCTGACATCGTATATCTCCATTATTGATCGTAATGAATATTTCATAGTGACGATGAAACTAATTTACGTTTTTTAAATTTAAGCAAAAAATAGCCAGACTTTTGTATCACGAAACACGGCTTTATCGCATTCCTTCTGTTTTTTTTTTATTATTCTATGGTCTGTAGAAATAAAATTTATACGTTTTAAATTAAAGCAATATTATTGATCATTTAATGAAGCAAATCCTGAGTAATTTCAGCCGACTCATCCTACCTTAGCAAAAACTACCCCAAACAGACCAAACATCCTGACTGATTAAGACTGCAGCTGACAGGAAGGGGTGGCGACCCTAAGGGAAGATTATGTTTAACATCGGACCCAAAGAGCCTCGGAATAATGATGCAACCTTCTTCTGCAATCCGGATACTGCCACAAGTAATTTAATCTTGAGAATTAATAATTAGATTAATTTATTTCACAACAAAATCATAACAACTGTAGCAAAAATAAAAGGTCGACGTTGACATCGTTCCCAAAGAGTCCCAGTGCAATCTTTTTCTGAAGCAATTAAATCAATGAATTAATAATTTGTTCCCATTTTATTTTCTGTGTCTTTCTGTTTCATATTTTATTTAGATTTATTAATATTATTAATGATCAAAAAAAAATTATACAATGAGGCTTACAAGCTTCGATATAACTTGAAACTTAATTATTAGAATAACGTATATTACAACACTGAGATAATTCGTATCAACTGACTCAAAAATAAAGGGTTCATATTAACATCGGTCCTAAAATATTTGAGTTTATTGAAGCAACCTTATTCCGTTATCCGGATACTTCAACAAGTAATTTATTCAATCAGGAAATTAATTAGTTGAACTATTTTACATAGATCTGTATTGAAAATCTGGATTTGAAATATCTACAATCACATTAATTTTACATTTCACCTAAAAGGCATGCATTTATCATCAAGCCCAAAGAAGCCTTTTGAATGTAACCTTCTTCTTTAATCCGGACACATCTATATGTAATTAATTAGATTTTATTTCACCTGAATGTTGTTTATATACCATAACCTGACGAGCAAATTAATAAAGAAATTAGAAATTAATTATTCCAATGTTTCTAACACATTTTCCACATTTTATAGAGAGCAAATAATTTTTGATATATCACCAAATGTTTTATTATTGCGACACCTATTTCGTCGTTTAATTCAGTGAATAAAATTACATAAATAAGTCGTCACAATTTGGATTGACCGCAGTTTGAATTAAACAAAAACAAAAAACAATTAATCACGATATCCAATGAATGATATGAAGATGCAGTAAACGGTAAAAAAATCGATATTGCAGCTATCCACCTTGGAAAATATGTTTTTCTTTCGATTTTCACGTGTAGCTTTTAAACAGAAAATTAATTAGTATAATGTATTTATTATAATATTTTTTTGCTAATAAATTAAATAAATGCATATCACGTTATTTCAGTGGTAGATTTTCTCATAATCGCCCTGGTAATAGATCATTATTTAGAAACGATTGTTTTGCTTGACATGGCGTTATCCGTGTTTAGTGACTAAAAATTAAATTAATATCTATGTTATTCCCAAACTTCCTCTCCCCCACTTCTTTTAACTGGGGATTCCATTGTCCAACTGGCTCCTGGCAGTTGGGGCTCAAAGGGTTGTTGGGGGTTACAAAGGTGTTTTATTTTTCTGTTCACCCACACAGCCTATCTAAATAACTAAGCGAATGTCCTTACTTAACGAAGTAATACCATGAAAGTAAATAATAAATTCATGGATGTCACTCCGAGTCAATTTGTCAATTGGAAAGTGGTGCAACTTAATTAAAAACCGACTTAAGGCGTAATTTGACAATGATTGATCAAAATCAGTCAATTGACATTCATTCCCGGGGAAATACTCGAGAAATAAAGGAATCAACTTCAAAATTAAACAATTTGTTCGATGTCACTTGTGGAAATAACAAAATAAGTCAATGCTACGTTTCAATTTTCTTTAATTCGTCTCGTTGGAAATTTCATGATTAATTATACTCGTATACTTTAGCTTCTGGATGACTTTCTGTTTTAAGTTATAATAATAAGATGCACGATACGTACAAAGCCATTTTAGAAATGCTTACCTTTCTGATTTTTTTAATAAAATATCGAATTATCGGAATTATTTTTCTTTTTAGAAAGACAGACAAATATTCCCCGGTTACGAATAACCTGACAATATTATAAAATCTTCTACTACCATCACAGTAAGCGGAAGATGTTGCTTGTGTCGTAATGGAGGGCTTAGTCACCCGAGGAATTGAACTCACGACTCCTGGGTGAGATCCACACGCGATGCCAACTCAGCCACTGATCAATCAATGGCAAATTTTATATTACATTGAACTCGTGATCTTCGCACCGATACTGCACTCTCACCACAAGATCAACAAAATGGCATGACATGATAAATACATTTAAAAAAAAACTTCGTCTACGTATACACTACTATTGTAACCACTAGGAACACAGCTAAATATTTCAAAACATCGCCAAAAAAATCTTTAAGAAGATCTAACCTTATAAATCCGTAAAGATAAACATTGAATAAAGTTTTTAATTAAGAATTTAAATCTGATTATTTATCTGTTAGAAAAGCAAATAAATTACTTCGTTCATTCGAGAAACAAATATTGGAGTAACCTCCAATAATTATTATTTGGCAGTAATTTTCTCCTAAGTCCCTCACCGTTCTTTTTTATTAAATTCTCTCCACCTTACCCTCTTTCTCATTCCGCTTCTTTCACTTCTCTTTCCTTATCCGGCAAGGTCAAAAGTAGTGGTCGGCAACCTAAACAACCCGCAGCCACAATTCCACTAATGTAACTAACTTTTATTTGATATTTATTTATTTATTGAATACTACATCATTTTTACATTAAAAAAAATTATATCAGCTGCATAAATAAAAATATATGAATAATGGAATATTTTCTTAACATTTCTCACTAGAAAATCCTGTACTGAGGCGAAGTAATTTTTGGATAGAGAGTTTTCAGGAATTTTTATATTTCAACTTCAAGGTTTTGGTAGGGTATTTTCAGTAATTTCTATGAAGATATTTTAAAAATACCAATCAGTTATTTTTCTGATAATTCCTTAAGCCAAATTTTGCTGGACTTGTATTTATTTAACTGAAATAATTTGTTTGATACTCGGTGGGAGTGTGTGTATAATTTTAACAAACCTACAATCTCAGCGTATCCCCCAAGGAGAGAATAGACCGCCACACAACTCTATCTCGGCACCCAGTCCTTGCTTCATCCACATTCATATGCCGTCTTATACATACTCTTTACGTTGTCTGACTCAATTAATTGATTCACTTAGTTGTGATAATATTACTAATCTATCAGTTTTAAATAATAAATATTTATGCTTTTTAATGTATTTTTCTCTTAAATTAGAAAAAAACACGCTATGTAAAAGATCAATTTGTTTGTTTCTCACAATGAGGGGTGGTTGCGTTTTTTTTTTTAATTTCTAAACACGAGCATCTACAGTAATAATACATTAACATTAGTCATGCGTATTCATTCTACGTGCTAGCCGCAAACGGAAGTGCTGCTATCTCTAATTTTCAAAGAGAACTGGTGAAATTTTCGCATCCACGTACTGTGTTGGAATGGTTTTTCTCTTAATATTTGAAGACGAATTGAAAATTTCGGTAGCATCTTGAAATCAAATACATGTTGTTCAATTCATTTCGAAATCGGTACATGGGTGGTTAAGTCTGAACTCGAAATTTATATCAAAACGCAAAATTCGCGGCCATTTTGAATTTATAGAGTTCTCCCCCGATTTGATTTAAAATCGGTAGAGGGTATGAACGAGAGATGAACTTGAACGATAAATGAAACTGAAAATTTATACGACAAGGTCCAAATGGACAAATGTCCATATAATTTCTTCAAATGCTTTGTAATTTTGTGGCATCATTATTAATTATATAAATTGAAAATACACTTTGTATATACCACTTTACTTAAAATATATTAATATTTCGACATGTTTCGATAGCAATGCTATCATCTTCAGGAATAAATGAATACTAAAAAATAATTTCAAGTATAGAAAAATGATAATAAAATTTAAAACAATAATTTAAGAATATACAAAATATGAGCATAAACAAAAATGAATTAAAGTAGGTACGTAACAGATTAAAAATGTTAATGACAAAATAATTATAAAACATTGAATAATACATTTAAATTAGAAATATAAATAAAAATTATCATTATTAATATTAATATGAAAATAAATTTAAGAGATAGCTATTTTAAAAAATATTTGATTATTTATTAAATTTAATTCGCTATTAACACTTTTTCTTATTTCTAAAATTTCAAATTTATCTAATTGTAAACCAGTTGTATTTGTATGTAAAACTTTTAAACCTTTATTTATATCAAACGAATGATTGGTTTCTAAAATATGATTTGCAAATTCAGAATAGTTGTTATTATTTAAACATCTTAGGTGTTCCTTAACCCTAATACTGAAATTTCTACAAGTCTTTCCGATGTAAAAATAGTTGCAATCATTACAAATCAATTTATATACTCCCGATTTATTCAAAATATTATCTTTATCTTTGTTATTTAAAATGTATTTTTTTAATTTATTATTGGTATAAAAAGCTGGTTGGATAGTATTTGGCAAGTTTCTAATTATTAAATTTGCGGTATTGTTATTTAAAAATAATATTTTTCTCCATTGTTTATTAACATCAGTTATTTGTGGATATACATAAGATTTAATAAATTTTTTCTTAAGCTTTTTGTTTAACATATTGTTTATTAATTTAGTACTATAACCATTATTTATTGCAATCTGTTTAATTATATTTAATTCTTTGTTAAAATTATTTTTTGATAATGGTATATTAACTAATCTACTAAGCATAGAATGAAAAGCTGATAATTTTTGAGAAAATGGATGATTAGAAGTATTATGTATAACAATATCTGTATAAGTATCTTTACGATATATATTAAATTCAAATTTATTATTAACAATAGAAATATTTAAGTCTAAGAAGTTTATGTTAAAATTTTGTCCAATTTCTATGGTGAACTTAATTTTTTTATGGATTTTATTTAGAAAATTTAGGAAAATATTTAGTTGTCTTTCATTCCCAGTCCAAATACAAAACACGTCATCTACATATCTTTTCCAAAAATAAACATATTTTAATAATAAAGCGCAACTATTAAAAATTTTATTCTCTAAATTGTCTAAAAATATATCAGCTAATAAAGGACTAATACTAGACCCCATTGATAAACCATCTTTTTGTTTAAAAATAATATTATCAAATTGAAAATAGTTTTGTTTTAAAATAACATTAAATAAATTATATAAATCTTTTGATAATGTCTTAGGAATATTTGATGAATTGAGTAATTTATTTATAATAATTTTGCTTTCATCAAGTGGAACACTCGGAAATAAATTAACAACGTCAAAAGATACTAAAAATGCATTGTTAGGGATATCCAAAGATTTTAACTGATCAACCAATTCTAGAGAATTTTTTATTGTATATTTAGGTTTGAAAATATTACTATCCAAAAATATTTTGTTAATTGTAGATGCTAATTTATAACTAGGGGCATTACAATTAGAAACTACCGGTCTAATTGGTTGATCAATTTTATGAATTTTTATTAAGCTATATAATTTAGGAATTTGAGGATTTTTTAATGTCAATTTATTATTTTTAAATAAATTAATAATATTTTCACTTTTGCAATTTTTTAATGCATTTATAATATCTTCTTTACATTTACTAATTGGGTTTTTATTAACTATTTCAAAAATTTCACTTTTCAAAAAATCCATGGTCTTTTTAATATAAACACTTGTATCTAAAATAATGTATCGAATTTCCTTTATCAGCTTTAGTGATGGTTAAATTTTTCTCTAAAGTAACTTTTGAAATATTAATTGCATGTTTTTTTTCTTCAATTTCTTTTTGTTTTTGTTTCGGTTTTAAAATAGAATTATTTGATTGCACATTTTTTATAATTTCACCACATTTATAATGAAAAGAATTTTCATAATTAACTTGATGAAAGCAAAATTATTATAAATAAATTACTCAATTCATCAAATATTCCTAAGACATTATCAAAAGATTTATATAATTTATTTAATGTTATTTTAAAACAAAACTATTTTCAATTTGATAATATTATTTTTAAACAAAAAGATGGTTTATCAATGGGGTCTAGTATTAGTCCTTTATTAGCTGATATATTTTTAGACAATTTAGAGAATAAAATTTTTAATAGTTGCGCTTTATTATTAAAATATGTTTATTTTTGGAAAAGATATGTAGATGACGTGTTTTGTATTTGGACTGGTAATGAAAGACAATTAAATATTTTCCTAAATTTCCTAAATAAAATCCATAAAAAATTAAATTCACCATAGAAATAGGACAAAATTTTAACATAAACTTCTTAGACTTAAATATTTCTATTGTTAATAATAAATTTGAATTTAATATATATCGTAAAGATACCTATACAGATATTGTTATACATAATACTTCTAATCATCCATTTTCTCAAAAATTATCAGCTTTTCATTCTATGCTTAGTAGATTAGTTAATATACCATTATCAAATAATAATTTTAACAAAGAATTAAACATAATTAAACAGATTGCAATAAATAATGGTTATAGTACTAAATTAATAAACAATATGTTAAACAAAAAGCTTAAGAAAAAATTTATTAAATCTTATGTATATCCACAAATAACTGATGTTAATAAACAATGGAGAAAAATATTATTTTTAAATAACAATACCGCAAATTTAATAATTAGAAACTTGCCAAATAATATCCAACCAGCTTTTTATACCAATAATAAATTAAAAAAATACATTTTAAATAACAAAGATAAAGATAATATTTTGAATAAATCGGGAGTATATAAATTGATTTGTAATGATTGCAACTATTTTTACATCGGAAAGACTTGTAGAAATTTCACTATTAGGATTAAGGAACACCTAAGATGTTTAAATAATAACAACTATTCTGAATTTGCAAATCATATTTTAGAAACCAATCATTCGTTTGATATAAATAAAGGTTTAAAAGTTTTACATACAAATACAACTGGTTTACAATTAGATAAATTTGAAATTTTAGAAATAAGAAAAGTGTTAATAGCGAATTAAATTTAATAAATAATCAAATATTTTTAAAAAATAGCTATCTCTTAAATTTATTTTCATATTAATATTAATAATGATAATTTTTATTTATATTTCTAATTTAAATGTATTATTCAATGTTTTATAATTATTTTGTCATTAACATTTTTAATCTGTTACTTACCTACATTAATTCATTTTTGTTTATGCTCATATTTTGTATATTCTTAAATTATTGTTTTAAATTTAAATTTTATATCATTTTTCTATACTTGAAATTATTTTTTAGTATTCATTTATTCCTGAAGATGATAGCATTGCTATCGAAACATGTCGAAATATTAATATATTTTAAGTAAAGTGGTATATACAAAGTGTATTTTCAATTTATATAATTAATTTAATTTAATTTAATTTAATTTTTTAAATCTTGTTTTTACATTTCAGATGACAAATTTATGAAATCGCATAATACGTAATATAGCGCATGATACAGAGAAAGAAAAAAAAGGAACAAATTTTTCGATTGTAGATAAGAAAAAAATGTAATTAAAAAAAAAATTATACAATAGCCCCCATGCGATTCTCTTATAATCGTTGCAATATCATTCAGGTATCTTTTGAACATGAGTTAACTTATTTTAAATATATACATAGCAGAGGTGAATTTGTTTCCAAGAGTGTGTAGGCGAGAAATGGGTGCATGCATTTTGTAGCTAGTTCCATAATAATTATTGCAGAATAATATATTTTGTCGAGTTTGATGATGAGGTACATTGAAGTTGATTCATTGCAAGAGTTCACAATAGTCTAATACGGAATAAATAATTTTAAATACGCAATAAAAAAGTTAATTTAACAAAGAAAACTTTATGGCTTGAATGAAAGATTTTTTTTGATGCATTAGTATAAATAAAATAAAGTGGCTTAAAACAAAAAAAAATCTTTAATTTAAATTAAAAAAGTTAAGTCTTTTATTTTTCTTCTGTTTTCTAGGGTATGTATGAGTATATCTGGAAATAAAACTACGTATTGATTTTGAATAGTGATCTTCACCGTGTGGGTATTGAAAAAAAAATTGACATGAGAAGAGTGAGATACTCGTACTCATATATATGAAAAAATCTATGACATCATTTTTTATCTTCGCTATATATATTAATATAGTAAACCAACGATGTTTAGGCTCAGATACAAGTATTTTCCACGCTGGAGGACTTGTATTTTCAGAGCGAAAACGAGTCTTCCCTCGGAAAAGCTATATGTGTTCTCTATATTCAATAATATTTATCAAATACGACAATCCGGATACATCAAACTGCATAAATTAAATTTAAAAAAACATTAAGAAATTTTTAACCACCAGATTGCTATTCTATTCCCTTTGTGGCGTCATTATTAATAAATGAATTAAAAATTACTTTATAATCACCACTTTTTTTAATATATACGTAGCAACATGTTTTGGAAGCGATGCTTACCTCCCATATTTTGTATATTCCTGTTGAGAAAAGCATCGCTTTCCAAACATGTTGATAACGTATATATATTAATAAAGTGTTGATTACAAAGTAATTTTTAATTAATTTGTTCACAAATTATTAACCGTTGGTTTTATTCAAAATGTTAAGGCGTGCAAATTGGTAACCTACATTTGCAGGATAATTAAAATTTGGGGATACTTAATCGAAAAAAAAATCAATTATTTGAATAACGACAAACGAATAATAGGTAAAGTAATGCGAGCGTATAAAAAAATGGGAAAGGTAAAAACTTCTGCTCTTAGTTACGACGGACATTTCAAATACATGATATCAGTTTTTCCCCATATTAGAAATCGAAAACTTATATTCAAAATAGATCTAACGTGTTTTTTTAATCAATGCATCAATTCAAACTCCCGTAAAAATGCAAATCCCAATGCTAAAACCCGTACCGAGCAAACTGCAACATTTTTTCGAAGCTTAAAAAATGTTTAAATTATGCAACGAAAGTTCCCAACTCCGAGGCTACACACGTCGGTTGGAAAAGTTTTTGCAACGGACATGCGGCATGTTCTCCCGGTTATTACAACCAATTTCGAAAGTAAAAAAAGGCGTTATCCAGAAGAGATGGAACAATAGTTTCCAGAAAAAAAATCTTAATTTTAGTCCATTACAACCTCTTTTTCTAAAAGATAGAAAGTCATCCCCTGTTAAGAATAACCTTATAATATTTGATTTCCTCCTACATCCATTGTTAATATCTGTAAGTGAAAATTGCTCCATGTGAATTGAACCCGCAATGACTGGGACCCGACATAGATGGCCATCAGATCACTTACTCGTCTATTACAAAATTAAGGTTTTTAAAATAGTGATAATTTTCATAAATAATAAAAATGGAGATCAGTAATGTTCATGGAAGCTTCTATCCAGGTGTGCTGTGAATTTTACTAAAAATAAAAAATAAAAATATCGGAATACGTGAAACACAAAATCAGTTTATCAGCAATGTATATAATAACGTTTATTTCAGATCCTTTTCCACCATAACCCATAAAATATCACTTATGCGGTAAAAAAATAAAGTTTTTCCAAAATTCTCTCTTTAGGTAAAGCCGCGAAGTAACTGTTAGTCAACCATAAAAATACCAAGTAAAAACATCTTGCTCTGGAACATCGCGAGTTTTGGCAAAAAAAGTCACAGCAAGCCACTTGCACGCCCTGCAAGAATTCTGAAAATATTTTTAAAATTTGCGTTTTTTTTATTTTCTCTGCTTTTATCACATCCGTAAAACCATTTTTGGTCGCATGCTAAGAAGGCTTCGCTCATCCAAACGCGACGATACTAAAAGCGTCCCGTATAAAAACGTCCTGCGCGATTTCTTCAAGTTAATGTTGTCAATTTGCATTAAGTTATATTTAATGTACTGGAATACACTGTGGGCGGGCCGGGCGGCCATTTAAAGCGCTATAATTCCGCGGAACATGTTTTTTTATACACCACCTGGGGACGAACACGTTCACTGAGCGGAGTTCCATTCCCATCTCGAGGCTTTCTTTATTTTCTTCTTGCACACTTTTCACTTACAGTACATGTACTAAAAGTATGATATGTGCAACTTTGCTCGGAGCCGCAGAACCTAGTTGGTTCCGTGCTGATGGCAAACTCGACGGCACGTTCCGGGAGGCTGCTTTTCTATGAATTTTTTGAACATGAGATGAACAAACAAATTATGTCCGTCATAATATGTGCGTTATCTATAAAACAATGCTTAGTTTAGAAAAAAGTCTCGATCAATCGATTAGTACTATTTAGGTCCATGTTTGACTTGCGGTGGATTATGAATAAATACTACGTGATAACATTTTTAAATATAGAGTTCATCAATAAGTCAATTCGAAAGCATTTTACTAACGTTCTTAAATCTATAATATTCCGTTGAATTCAATTCAATTAAATTCAATCAACCACTTTATTTTTCTTAAAAACATCACAAAATTGAACATTTTTAAAACGTATTTAAAATTACTGCATTAACTCTAATATTATTATAATTCAGACATGTATATAATATGAATAGAGAATGGAGTGTAATAAGAAAAATATGACAGTTAATTAAGTCTTATACCTACTTGCCAAAAAAACAAAACACTTTAGATAAATCAATTAGAATGAATTTGTTTACACCGCTGCTTTTAGTATATAATTATCAACATGTCTCCTGATGAGGAAAGCTTTGCTTTCGAAACATGTTGATGTTTATAGATATTTAAAAAACAGTGGTGTAAACAAAGTAATTTTTATTAATTTATCAATGATGATACCATAAAATAATAATTGAAAAATTAAAGAGTTCGTGTGATGAATAACTGGCAACCTCTCCTTTACCTTCTCGTGCGATTAAAGGATTTCATGAATACAGCGATTTTAAGACAATTTGTTTTCATACGTTCAACAATTCCGTTTTTGTTATTTTATTCCTGTTTTAATAATTAATGAAGAATAGCATCAAAGTGTTACCATATTATTTATACATGGTATGAGTTTGGTATGTTTGACAGATCTAATATCTAGGAAAAATATGGACAGATATGAATTTTTCAAATTCCATGCCTTCAAGTACTATTAGGTAGACTGGGAATAAAAATTGTTACCATGATCGATTTTTAAAAACAACGGTTACCAGAAAATTGCACAAAATAATATTGTAACTTAAGTGTGTACGATTTTGATCATACATAAGTGCGTACGTGAATTTGTGTAGCTAATGGAATAAAAGATTTTTTAATACAAACTTTTCTTACTAAATATCTAACTAACCATCACGCCGTTTCCCCGCAGGGGTAGGCAGAGAGGACGGACCGCCAAACAACTCGATCTTGGAATACACTTCTTGCTTCATTCACATTCATACATCGTCTCATAAATTCTCTTCTATTATTCCGACTTCTGACATGGCCCGACTCAAGTATTTGATTCACTTGATCGTGCCACGTCTTTCTTGGACGTCTCCGGCTTCTTCTTCCATTCACATTCGCGTCATATATTCTCCTTACACTCCTTTCTTCATTCTTTCGCTCTGCATGCCCAAACCATCTAAGCGTCCCTTTCTTAATCTTGCTCACTACGCTTACATCAGCCTTGCATTCTTTACGAATCTCAACATTTTTCACTCGATCATACATGGTTTTACCACACATTCGTCTCAGAGATCTCATTTCTACAGCATTCAGTATACTTTCATCCTTCCTCTGCCAGTTCCATGCCTCACTGCCATACATCAGAGTTGGTATCAGCACTCCATTGTGGACTGCTAGCTTCGCTTCTTTGGACAACTTTTGTTTGCGCCAACCGCGTTCAGTCCTCCGTTAATGGAGTTTCCTGCTTTCACCCTTCTTTCAATATCCCCATCAGTTTTTTTAAACTTTTCTTTATTAATATAAATAATAAGATATTTTGTTTAGACCACTGTTTTAATATGTTATAAATATCTACAAGTTTCAGAAGCAAATCTTCCCTTATCAGGATAAACAGTATACTGTAGGTATTTATATAATAATAACAGTGGTGTAAGTAAAGTACTTCTTTTTAATTATATTAATAATCACGCCACAAAATCATCTATCAAATAATTTTTCTTCCTTTTTTGTTTTCTTAAAAAAGAAAGAAAAACATTCGCGGGTTACAAATAACCTGACAATATTTGAAAATCTCCTACTACCATCACAGTAAGCTGAAGTGTCGCTTGTGTCGTGACAGAGGACTTAGCCAGCCGGGGAATCAAACTCACGATCCCTGGGTAAGATCCAGATGCCATGCCAACTCGGCCACTTTATTTTATGATCATGTTCATCAAATCTCCAATTTTTATTTTCGACATTCGAAATACAATAATAGCTTACAGGGTTGACTGAACAAGAGACAACAAAGCTAAGGAACAAGTTGTCAACGCAGAAAGCTATCGGAAGGAATTTGAGGTACATTGACATTTTGTAGTAATCCGAACTGAGCAGGGAGATGGGGAAGGAGAAGGCAGAAAGCCGGCAATTAATTCCCTGACCGGTTCACTGTACCGAGGCTTGGAATTAGTTACGGGTCGAGCGGTAGAATTTCTTGGATTTCCAGACAGATATCACAGATCTACGGACTAAAGGAAGCAGTCGGTCCAACAAATTCTCAATTATCACCGCCTCTGCAGAAGGTCTGTACTAGTGTTTTAATCCATAGAACAAAATCCCGGTGGATTGTTGGTTTTTTACAATTAGGTTTTTGAGCATGACTTTGATTCTTACCTGCATTCTAAAATGCGACTTACCTCAAAAGATAGTCATATTTCTTGAAAATGTACTATTATTGAAGCCCTGATTTTAACATTTTTATGATTTTTAGGTTAGAATAAAAAACAAATAAAAATCCAACCAGCTTTTTGTAATAATAATAAATTCAAAAATTATATTTTAATAAAAAAGGTAAAGATAATGTTTTAAATAAATCGGGGGTATATACATTAATTAGTAACGATTACAAGTATGTCTACATGGGAAAAACTTCTAGAAATTTCAGTATTAGAGTTAAGGAATACCTGAGGTGTTTTAATAATAAAAACTGTTCTGAATTTGAAATCATATTTTAGAAAGGAATCATTTTTTTTATATAAATTGAGGTTTAAAATTTTTACATACAAATACAACCGGTTTACAATTAGATAATTTTGAAATTTTGAAAATCAGAAAAAAATTCTACTTTAGTTTCTAACATAAATTTGTTATTCAATATTTTATAATAATATTTTTTAATAAATATTGTATCAAACGTGTCTAGAGTGAATCAATTTAAACAGATAAAACATGTTTCTTTATAAGCAAATGTAAATTGTAGCACAACACGTGTAAATAAAAAAGTCAAGATTGCACCACAAAATGCAATACCAAGCGAGCCAAAGGCCTACCGTAAAAAAGTCAAAATTACACCACAAAATGCAATGATTTCACAACACCTGTAAATAATGTTGCCGGTGCTCTATAAAAATCGTACGCACATAGGCACGTGCTCTCTTCCCAATCTCAGAGTCGAACGAGTAACACTTCCACCGAGACACTGCCTCACCTTAGCTACCTCGAGCAGACAAAGAACCCAGCAACAGCTGACGTCACCCAAAGCAATCGGCGACCGGTCCGGCCTTGAAAGCCGTCCCCGGATATGCCGCAATACTTCTACCAGACGCTGCTTCACCTTGAATACCTCGACCACCATCATTTATCTCCACTCTCCCCGGACCCACTCTCCTCGCCAGGCGAGAGATCTCCACTCTACCCTGACCTGCTCTCCTAACTCAAGAATACTTCAAATTATACTCTTCTTTCTTGTGCGGGCTATACAAGGCTCCTACAAAATATTTTTGATTAATTACTTAACTAAAACAATTTTTGTTTATGTTTATAATTTGTCTATTCTTACATTATTGTGTTCTAATTTTTTTCATTTGTCTATATTTGACGATATTATTTTTAGTATTTTATATATTCCTGAAGAAAGCATCGCTTTCGAAACATGTAGATGTTGTGAATACGAAGTATATTTTTGAATTCATTTAGTTAAAAAAATGTTTTAAGTTAACAAAAAAGAATATGATACATATTATGTATATAAGTGTAATATATTTATGATATGTGTATGTATAATAATATACAAGTACATGGCACTAAGAAGTTATAAAGGGAAAAGTTTTTAAGTTGCAGATAATACATAAAAAAAAAATTAAAATACTAATAGTCTGATCTACATGATACATAATATTGTATAATATGAATGCATGACATAGTGAGAAACGTATTTTCGTATTTTGGATCACGTAAAAATGTATGTAATATGTTATATGAAATTACATAATATAGTGAATGATTTTTTTTTGAACTGCGGTTAATCCACATTGTGACGACTTATTTATATGATTTTATTTACTCCCTTCCCATTTTAATTTGGACGGGTTTTTAAAAAAAATAATGATTTATTGCCGGTAAAACCGATTTAGTTAGAAAAAAATTAAAATTCTGAAATCTGTGAGGTTTTCACATTTATAATGTGTTTCCTCATATTTTCCTGATAATATTTTCTTAATTGAATTATTTAAATGGGTTATATTGTTTTGACAATGTGAACATACTGAGAAGTGATGAATATACAATTTTCCCCAATTAAAAAAAATTAAATGGAGTCCTACGAATTAAAAAAAACAATTAATAGATGCAATGGAAGAAAAAATGGAGAACAAGTTTTTGGATTATCGATTATATATATTATTACATATCTACGATTGTTCTTGCTAAATGCAAATATTTTTCAAAAAGGAGGAAATATTTAATGATGTTTCTATTATTGATATAGTTCATTCATGTCTTATTTAAATCAGATACTATTTTTAATAGTGACTGTTATTCAACTCCATTTTGCCAAACAAGTAGAATTTCATAATTCTTAATAACTTAAATTAAAAAGGATTTTAAACTAATACTAATGCATTTATATTAAAATGAAATGTTAATCTATTTATCTGAAATGATGAATCAAAAGTTTGAAAAATCATCATGTAAAACATATTTTTTCTCATGCAATTTGTTTCAGGCGATTGGCTTTGTTTTAATAATTATGAAATATGAATGACTACCAAAAATATATATATATATATTTTTTTTTATATATTTATTTCTTGCTAAAGCAATCCCGATGAGTTTCAAAACTCATTTTAGGACTCATTTTATTTTTAAATAAGTTTTAAAAGAAACGGTTATCTTGCAATCAAATGATAACGTGTTCGGATCAAGCGGATATAAGGACTATCTGATGAGCACAAAGACGTAGCAGTAATTGTAGGAAAAATAATTACTGAAGGACTGAACGCATTAGTCGCTGGTAAATAGTTCTCAAAGGAATAGAGATGTGCAGATTACATTGAAGTTCTTGTACTATCCCTGAATCAAGAGAAATTTGGCAGAAAAGAACTAAGAGCGGTGAAATGCCGTAATTATTAATTTTATTAGAAAATCATAAAGTGTCGTTCTACCTAATGTTTCCTTTAGTTTTTTTTTACGTTAACTTTACACTACAATTTCCCTCAGGGTCTGTATCATATTTTGGAATGCTGTATGAGTGAATATGGGTCTTGAAGAGATCCATGTTGTAAGGGGGACGAAATACAGAGGCCGGAAAATCGTTCAAAAACGAGCTGTTCTCATGTGACAAATGTCAACCGTGTACTTTACGACTACGCACACAGGTGCCGAAATGATCAGTGACGCTAGTTCCTCAGAGCATCTTCCATTGAAATACCGGTAAAAAATGAACAGGATTCCCCTTACCTTCGCTCTAAAGATTGAAATCCGTTTATTAAAACCGGGGAATCTATCAAACGGAACACCCGTTATGTTTTAAAAAATATCGTGCTGGTTGCTTACCTGTATTTTTCATATATAAACCTAAGTATTTAAAATAATACCTAAGCATTCCTCTACCCTTTCCTGCTAAAAAGTCGTTACCTCTCTAGAAATTGCTTAAGGAATTTTTCTGAAAAATATGTAGTTTTTTTCTCTGGGTATGTCTATCCAAAATACCAAGATATTCTTCAAAGCATTTTAAAGAGGCCCATTCAGAAATAAAATATTGCGTAAGAAGCTTTACTTATGTCTTGTTTAGATATTGTTGAAGAATTCACTCATTTTACATAGTAAGATTTCATATTGTTTACGTATTTTTCAATCCTAAATATAACAGCACTGCCAGCCTGGATTTAGTGAATTCGTTTGTTAAATTTGGTGAACGAAGAAACAAGTAAACCAAATACTTTGGGGCTGGAATACTTAGAACTACGCAGCATTATAGGATTAATAGAAAATACTAAAAAAATACATTAATTTTTTTGATGTTGTTATTATCTTTCGATAGAGGTGACATAAATTTACATTGCAATTCTTCATAATTTATGACACATTCTGGTGTAAATTTTTCTGAAGAAGAAAGTGCCTTTTATCTCTTTTTGAAAGAAATCCACTGGTACCATTGACTCATCACCTTTTGGTTTTAGCCTCGAGAAATCCCATGAAAATACACAATACATACGTGCTCTGACTCTCTTACACTGCCTGCTTTGTATATCGCCATTCATTTTGATCGAAATGAAATGACGATGAAATAATTTTATTGTATTTAAAATTTTCAGAAATTAATGGTCAGTTTTTTGAATCACGAAATACACACACATCGTACTTCTTGTCTTCTTTTTTAATCTTTTTTGAAACCAAATTTTTCAAAAAATTCCTCACGAAGTAAATTTTTCATTTTAAACCCTTCCCTTGTGCGAACAGTTGCCGACACTAAACTCCCACATGAAATCCTAGATAATTAAATGGGCTGCCCTGAACTCCTATTTCAAATTAACCCTAACATACCATTGAAATGTACCCGCTACACCAAACTATTTTATTAAACTAATCCCCGCGTTCTTTTAACATCCAATAATCTTTATCTCAATTCAAATCTCGACATATTTTTGAATTCGTACGGTCATTTAAGAAAAAAACTTACTCGTAACTTAATCAATGCACACTCACAACTCTCTACTACGTAGCACAATTCAGACACATAGATACACATACAAGTTCACACATACACAAAAATCCACACACACACAGTACAGTATACGCTTTTTTCATATAACGTTTTATCTTTACCTCAAATCATTCATTGCATGTACTAAGCCCGATATTATAATCACTGACCAGATATTTCATTTCGTCTTTGTAATAATTTTATAAAACCTTGTAAATTGTACACCACTCATTTTATGCACACTGTGTAGTATATTTACTGCCTGTTACTAAAATAAAATAAAATATCTGGTGCAGTTTCTGCAGCCATTGGCCTAATTTTGTATAAAGTGTCCCACAGTGTGTCCTTAAAAGCGTACCTGGAACGAATGGACTGCATCTGTATAGTCACTTTTAAAACAAGTTAACTTTTGTGCATAGTGCATGGTAACATCGTTGGACATCCAACGAGAATACGACACATGTTAAGATGTCTTTTAGAAATTATGTATAAAGTTAATTATGAAATGACTTTCCTGTTTGTTACTTCAAAGTTTGTAAACTTTCAGGTGCCCAATAATAACTAATTCCGTTGGCATTTCTGTAAAGATAACCATATCGTATTCTTCATTAGCTGAAACAAAGGGGTGAGTTTAATAACAGAGGGTTGGGTATCTAAAATTTAATTAAGAATTCACCCTCGATGGTACGGTTGTTTTATATTCATTAACTCAATTATTATATATCTCCTGCAGAGATATTACCTGTTATTTGTAGTAAATATTGGTATCGTTTAAATACTTGTTTTTTGTTTACTTGGCGGACCGACAGTTAATAATTCACAATTAAAATAAAGAAAATTATTTTGCTGGCATAAATTAGTTATGGCTTTCTTTTTAGTTAATACGAGTTATATATAAATTTGCAGCGATTTAAAAAGGGAAAAATAATTACTTTTTAAGTTATTAGAATGCAACGCAGAAAAGGAAGCATTGGGTGGGATTAATTTACTTGAAGTGTTATAATGCGATTTCAGAAAAAAAACGTTAATAAGGATATGTAATAAAATAATGGTCGTAAGGCTAATTTTTAAGTGGCTTATTTTTTATTTCCGACTTTTTTTTTCTTTTCTTTAACAATTCTATATCACTTTTTAAAAGTGTGCCGATTCATGCGTGTGTTGATTTATCCGATCACCCAATATATAGTGGTATACAGAGTGGTGGATGCTATCGGTGTCACACTGGTGAAAGATCGCTATCCAAAGTTGAAAAGTTGCTTGGAATTGTTTTAACCGAGTTTGGTGAGCACATCTGAATAGCGAGGTGCTTTTCCATTTATCTCTTTCCCATATACTTCTCCTCCCCATTCCCTTCAGCCTCGCAAACATATCCCGATTGGGGATGCCATAGTCTCAATGATTCCCGTTAACAGGGTTCAGATCAGAATGTTATCCGATATTCACAACAACAACAACAAAAAATTTCTAACCAGAGACAACTTGGGTGATTGCTAAGACACCAGTTAAACGTCTTAACTAATATATGAATAATAGATTGTCTATAGTTAATTATAAGTTAGAGCGTTGGAAGAAAAAACATTTGTACAGCGCCCTTGAGGTGACTTTTCACAAAAAAAGAGTGATACAAATCTTCCAAATATACTTATTATTATTGGCTTTCTTATGAGAATAAATAAGTAAATCAGTATTATAAAAAGTTACCATGGCTTCAAAAAATCACCTGTAAAACCGTAAGGAGTGCGGTACAGAGTTAAATCATATGTCGAATTGTAGTACGTGATGTAAATATGTTATACGTGATAGATGAAGGAGTATCGCTTTGGAATGTGTTGCGTACAATCTAGCGATGATCGAAGACAGGCTAATAAATAATCTGCGATAAATATTAATTTATTTATTTGATGCCAATTGTGCTTTTTCATGGAGTAGTTTTCAGTTTGAACATATCAAATGAATAGAAATACGCTGATAAGGGGGGTATATTATATATATTGACCGGCCAATGGCTGAGTTGGCTTCGCGTCTGGGTCCCACCCAGGCGTCGTGAGTTCAATTCTTCGGCTGACTAAATCCTCCATCACGACACAAGCAACATCTTCCGCTTACTGTGATAGTAGTGGGAGTTTTTGAATAATTGTTATGTTATTCGTAACCTAAGAATGTTTGTCTTTCTTAAAAGAAGATATAAAAGATAAAAGTAATTTGACAATATATTTAAAAGAAAGTAACGCTACCTATATCGGGCAGACGGGAAGGGCTTTCTCAACTAGATTCAAAGAACATATACAATATTATAATAATTAAACCAATTCTTAAACATTCTTATCTTAGTGAATAATCGCGTCCCGTTTGACAACAGGGAGCCTACACCCCTACACACAGAAAGATAGGGTCTTTGATTAAATTTACTTGAACTATTAAATAATGTAACATTAATTAATAAAGTTACCTAGAATATTTATTGACCACTTCTCAGAATGTTCACACTTCCAAAACAAAATAACACATTTAAATAGATTAATTAAGAAAACATTGTCATTTAAATACAGGGAAAACATATCGTAAATGTAAGAACCTCACACAACTGAGAATTTTAATTATTTTCTAAATAAATCGGTTTTAGCGATAATAAATAATTATTTTAAATACCCGTCCAAATCATAATTGGGTGGGCGTAAATACAATCACATGAATAAGTCATCGCAATGTGGATTAACCGCAGTTTTAAAATGGCCTTGTACGCCGAAACAGCTGTCACAATAATATTAACTAAAATACTTGCGGAACTTAATAACAACATTATTGAATTTGATTTACATTAAATTTTAAGAAAATGTATATCAGTACATATTATGATGACAGTGTAAACACTTTGCTATGACAATACCTACTTTAATGTAAGAATGTATCTATTGAAAGATTATTGCTATTAATTCTCTGTTCCACATAAAATATTGTTTACATAATATGCTGTAATATCAAAACAACCATTATATTGTTCTTTCATGCTGTGTTGATTACATAATATGTTGATTAATTGATAAACTAAAGTTCTTAAAAACTTAAGACAAGATTTTTGTGCATAGCGCAAAGGGTGACAATTATTTTTATAAACAATAATTATTAGCCTGAAACACTCATCCAAATTGAAAAAAAAACCTTTCCGAGCAAAGATAAATGTCGCCGACAGGACTCGAACCTGCACCCTTCATAAAAAACCGAAAAAAAAGAACCGGACATCAGAAGGGTGCAGGTTCGAGTCCTGTCGGCGACATTTATCTTTGCTCGAAAGGTTTTTTTCAATTTGGATGAGTGTTTCAGGCTAATAATTATTGTTTATAAAAATAATTGTCACATAATATGTTGGTTTGTATTAATGGCAACGGTGTAACATCCCTTGAAAATCAAAGAATAAATTTATTAGAAGTTGTCGATTACCTTCGTAACAAAATATATTACTGCTTTAATTGAACGTTTTAGAAATTATCACTTGTTGTGTTTATTGACCAGATCTGAGAAGCTGGATTTTACCGAGCTGTTTCAATCATTTCACTTTCTTCTGCCCCATGTCCTTCCGCATAAAAAAACATTTCATGTTTTAGTGGGTGCCAAGTGTCAGTGACTATTGTTCAGATTACCACAAAAAGTAGTTTTTTTTAAATCATTTATTTATTTGTGAAAAACAAACAGTTTAACAAAAGTTTAACAAAAGGTAAGCCAACAAAGTTTCTTGTGCTAACAGTGGTTAAATACGGGTGTTAATAAATTAAGATAATATCAATAACTCTCAAACTGAAACATGGAACCGAAAAGCAACGGCAGCAAATGGGAATTGAGCCCAGGACCTTTAGGTTTATACGGGAACTTACATTCTAATCCACTGATCTACGGGTGCCCCAATCCGTCTCGTCATTTTTATCGGCATCACGAGTCGATTTCTAAGAACTGTTAATATCATCCTCAATTAATTTCACGTGTTTAAGGCTTCTACCCGTTTCCAAAAAAAATAATATGTATTTAAAATCACAGTTTGTAATTCAAAGTGTAATAATATAAATTATACATGTTTATCGATATTTAACAAGGGAGTATTAATGCTGACGATATGTATCTTAAGGGTATTTCTTATAAAAATGATTATAAGGAAAACGATTATTTTTGTTGATATTTTTAAACATCTTTATGTTTTTACTTCGTATGAAATTTGACCAAGCCAACCTCTGTTTTCTTCCCAGCGCCCATCTCTGGCAAAAACATTATCTTTAATCACTTTGTACAGCAGTGGCGCACTTCTCCTTGCCATGTCATATTTTATGGACCCCCAAATAATTGGATCTATCCATAGGGGTCCCGAAACATAACGCAGGTGTATTATACCATATCAGATCCCCATGGAGATGACGGAGCGTATCTTCAACCCCTGCCCAAAATCATTATTCTGAACATTACATTTCTGTTGAAATGGATACGATAAAGTTTGCATATTTTGTTTTTCGTTATCTACCCTACTTATGAACCCAAAAATCATCATCGTTGAAGCCCATTTCGTGTTTAATATGTAATTTAAAGTGCCGTTGATTTTACATTTATTTCACTAACACGCTTTTTCTCCGCAGGGGAAGGCAGATAGGATGAACGTCGCCTGTAAGCACAATTTGTTCGTCGCTTCATTCAGATTCTAACATCTTCTCAAACATACTCATCTGTTATTTTTACATTACTTAACAAGAGTCCCAACTTTTGGAGCCAGTGGAACTATGATATCTCCAATCAGAGACGATCAATATTGTGGTGTTGAAGGTAATGGGGAGGGTAATGCAATGGGGACGTGAAAGATGAAGGTTGAGGGAACCCAGCATTTTAGATCTAGTCACTCGATACTTTTTTATATGAATACCTCACAAGAGTACCAACTGCCTCCAACCGTCTGGATCAAGTGAGACCATAGCATCCTCAATTGGGAAATACTGTAAGACTGAAGGTATTGGGAAGGGAAGGAAAGGGGGAAGAGGAAGGTAGTGAAAACCTGGCTATTCAGATCTGGTCACCAAACACGGCTAAAAGCCATTTCAAGCAACGTTTCAATTCTGAATGGTGGTCTTTTATCAGGGCGATACTGACAGTATCTACCACTCTGGAACACGCGCAGGGATAATATATATTATTTATAAATGAATTAATTGTGAAACATCACAAATTAATTACGATTTGAACCGGTGACCTTCGGATTCGTAGTCGAGAGCCTTACCCCTCAACCATGGAGGCCGTCAAGCCTTAAGCCATATCAAGCAATGTTTTGAACCCGAATGGTGGTCTTTCACTAATGTGATACTAAAAGTATCTACCACTCAAACAAGAAAATGGAATATCATTTACGGAATTTTTGATAATTTTTTCTATCTACTTTTTTTCTGATTATTTTCATTCTATATACCTAACGCCGTAGTAAAATGACGTTAGTAAGTTTAAAACTGAATTAATAACGTCAATTTAATTTTATCGTAAATATATTAAGAGCTTGTTTTTCCGAGTCCTTGACAGGTTATTGAAATATTCCAAAAAATACATGTTTTAACAAATTGATGTTGCCATCAAGAGAGCTTTACTCATCAATATAAAATAAAAATAGGTAATAAGTTGGTAAATTATTTTGGCATTAAAAAGAGGGATTGTGTTAAAAACCACCCTTCTTAATCTGCGAGGCTTGGTTCAGAATCAGACCGGAGGCATCGCGGGGGATGGAATGTTCCGTAAATCATTTAGGAAACTCCATGTTTCTGTGCGAATATATTATTACGTGTAGGGTTGTTATATTACGCCGCACATGTTTTATGTATGCTATACTAAAGTAGGCAATATTAAAAAAGGGTAAATCATGATAATGGACTGATAACAGGTAATACAATGAAATATCATAATGGTTAAAAAAGACATAAGAAATTTCTTCAAAAGATTTGTAGTAATTTTGTGACGTTATTATTAATTAATCTATATATATAAAAATCAGTGTACGTTTGTTTGTTTGTCCTCAACTTTCTTGAAAATTACTTGACCGGTTTCGCTGAAAATAGCACAGTGTGTTTTTATTAGTGCCGGGAAGGTTTAGAAAGAAGTTTGAATGAAATCCAATATGTAAAACTGTTGCTGTAACGTTTTAAAATTTGTATGAAAAACATTGAACCCGCTATACTTTATTTAAGTTAGCCCATAGATATAACACTCTGGTTAGCCACAGATTGCATATTTAAAAGAAGAAGGTTTTTTTGGGTAGAATATTTTCAAAATAGAAATCAAGAGTAGGTACCTACTTAAGAACTTTATTATTTAGATATATTTTGAAAAAATAAACGTTTGGAATGAAATAAAATATTCAAATGAATGCTTCTTTATTTGGAGGTAGTTACTTTCGCTGTCAAATCAATTATGGCACCCTAATGACAAGCAAGAATTCACAACTTCATAACTTTATTAAAAAAAAAATTCCCGACCAAGGCCGGGTACACATCAGCTAGTTAATTAATAAGAATAAATTTGTTGACACACTTTTTTTAATATGTAAATATCAACATGTTTCGATAGCAAAGCTTTCCTCATCAGGATAAATAGTATTTATTTATTGTTTATCCTGATGAGGAAAGCTTTGCTTTAGAAACATGTTAATATTTATATATTAAGAAAGAGGTATAAAAAAAGTTATGTCTAATAATTTATTATTAAAGATGGAAGATTTTACGAAAGTAGAAAGTTGACTCGGAAAGTAAAAGTGAATTTTTTTAATAATTATTTTTTTAGAACCTACCTACATTATCGTTCCTACAACCTTTGCAGAGTCAAAGGCATAGCTTTTCAATATCGACGCTTTGTGTTCAGTAGTTGTTCAACAAAAGTTATTTTATGGGCTAGGATTAAGTCCTATACCCAACCTTCCTTCTTTGTTCGGGCTTCGGACCGACATCAGTTTCAGGAAAGACATCCCCTAACTGAAGGCGGAGTTACGTTGAATTATTTCTCAAAGAAAATTGAAATCGTCTGAAGGTTTCTAATTTTATTTGACGTTATGCGTTTTGGTACGTAATATTTAATATAAAATAAAACAATCAATTTGTTAGAAGCCACGAATTTATTATATTCAAACGCCAACTGTTAATAATAACTAACCTAATGTCATCAGGGCAATTATAATAACTAAAGAAAAATACACAGTTTTCCTTTATATAATAGGTACAAGAAATAATAGAATAACACCGTTTACACTATAAAAATCCACATAATATTAGAAGGAAAAAATTGTAAGGTATTATGTGTAAGAGGGAGACAACACTATAGATACATGAATTACAAAGAAATTTTAAATAAAACAATGATGAAGTCATATTAGAGAAAGACATTTTTTTTTAAATGAACATTCATTGCATTTATACAAGACATAAACATATTACATTGTGTATTACCTGTTCATGCTCTTTTGTGGTAAAAAAATCTACTGAGAGATATATCTGACTGTCCGTATAAGGCAGTAGTGGATCATGTACTCGTACACAATATATAGGAGCGACCGTACCGATATTTCAAAATGAATATGGTTAACGAATCATTGAATACATTGTACCTTTTATATTTAACAAATTGCCATACGAATTTGAAAACAATTGCTCTACTACGAATTTCTCGATGATGTTAAAGTGTTGGCTTTTGGAAATTTACCTTGTGTGTAGATAGTAACAAATATGCCGTTCTCCTTGGTTGCATAGCTCCTTGATATCTGCTGTATTTAAGAGAAACGCGGATGATAATGATATTTTTTTCCATCAAAATGTATAGTAAATATCTAGTATGGATTAGAAGTAATTTATTTATTTTTGTTTTACATTATGAAATATAGCCATTAAAGGAACCGATTTTGCGTGCACCTTTAACAATTATTTGGGGGCTAACGGTGATTTAAAAAAAAAAGTTTTACCCCATCTGCTTTGAAAGTATAATAAAATATATAATAAAAAAATTTAAAAAAGATTAAAATGAGTATTATGGTGGACTTTAAATTAAATTAAAAATTACCAATTTACGTTGGCACACAAATTTTCCGAATAGAATTTAAAATATTGACCCGAAAAACGTTTTTTTTTTAATGTTTTGTTGTTATATTTTTTATTTACGTAATAATAATATTTACATAGCAAACACGATAATTAAAAAAAATATACAATAAACCCGCAAATAATTTTCTGTTGCATCTAAAGTCATGATTTTTTTTTCTTGGCACATACTTCATAATTTAAAACAAAAATAAATAAAATGCTTCTAATCCATACTAGATATTTACTAAACTTTTAATTAAAGAAAAACATATTGTTCAGTTTGGATGGGTATTTTGGCCTCAAATCCAAAACGAATTTATGTTTGAAATAGGCAGCCAAGCCGTTCCTCTTAAGCTATTTTGTTCTCTCTTACATTGTCTATTGAACAAATATGATAGTCTACTTGAGTTTACATCTCCTTGATGACTGCGGGTATCTTTAAATTCATTTATTATGTAGTTAGACTCTAGTATCTCTATAAAAGAACTGTTATGCTGTTTCCATGTATTTTTTAAATATTTTTTCCAACTTGTGTACATTGATCACAACAAGCATGTACCTGTATTGTTATAATTTTACCCAACATTTGTATGATGATTGTTATTTATTGTGGTATCATATAATATTGTTGAACTAAACTCCTGCTGACAAGCTACCTGTAGTGGCTTAGCGGGTACAAGTTCCCATTGGATATAATTAATATTATGCAATAAAAAATTAAAAAGCAAAATAAGCTACATGTGTACATAACAATAATTAAATGGGTCAGTGATACAGTATTGTAGTTTATATTGTCTTACTCGTGGCTTCTTGGTGACGCCATTGTACTGTCCATAATGCACTACTTTTTCTTACCAGCCAACCTTCAACCATGACAATCAGCAACTCCAGCCAATCAGCGAAGATCCAGGGGCCTGAGTTTTTATTTTATTTTAACACACTCGTTCCCATAATCATTAACTGTATATTATGACGAAACTAACTTTTAAAACTTTCAACATTTATGGTGACTGTTAACGGTGACACATAACTTTGAATATATACTTTTAACGCGCGTTACTACGACCTTTAACCCATTGGCTCGTGAATTATAAATCCATGAATTTGACCCTCTCCCCAGAATTAATTTTTTACCTAAAAATGGAAATCTAACTTGCTGTACTAAATCTTGTAGAGTTGATAATTCTTGCAGCAATAAGTTTTTTTTAAACTATATATGTGTTTATAGGTAAAGATACCTACTTTTAAAAAAAAAAAATTTGTACAAAAGTCATCAAAGCAGTCAAGGAGGTGTAGGATCACTTTGCATTTTTTTGCATTCTCAACGACATTTTGAAGAAATTAAATGGCGGCCGGCCCCTTAAAAAACTTAAACCCCTTGAACGTAAAAATCAAGGAATAACTTTAAAAATACATTATTGCCAATACTACGAAATTAAGTCATCATTATCTATAAAGTCATTGGCATTTCAAATATGGTTCATCGATAACACTGGTAAGTCCAATTTCGTATTTGGGCGGACCTGCTTCTAGGCCGCCACGCTGGCGGGGTATGGATTTAAGTACTTAAGGCACACACCCGCCAGGCTGGCGTGGTTTGGGGTCAATTGGTTAATCACGTATTTTTTAGTTATATTATGATATGAGAATTGTGAAATTATTGGGAAAATGGTTAAGATAACACGCGTTATAATATTATAAACCAGGACCTCTGGTTGGCCTTCACATTATCTATGCAGAGCTGCCTAGGTCTGTCTAAAGACTTACCACCAGACAACTTGACTAAGTACACCGTCTTAATGGCTTTGTCTCTGCCCAACCCATAATACATGCCATGTCTATGCAAGTCGACTCTGACGCTTCTAGTTATAAGGAGTTAATTGTTTGAGTCGTGTAGATACTTAATACTGAATGAATATCCATTTGCCTTCAAGCAAAAACTTCGCAGTAGCTTGAAGTTCATATATGACAACGTCGGGGCAATTGAGAGCTTATGGGAGCTTAACTACTCGTATATTGAAAACAATTTTAGAATCACATGATAGACATTTGAGTACAGATCATGGAACGTTTAAAATTCACCAAAAAGGCTGGAGAGATTTACTTCAATTGCTACTTTGATCTTTTTAATGGATACTGACAATTCGAGTTGGAATTCCACCGCAATGATTTATTTAAATAATTAAAAACTAACTATCTAAAAAAGTAAACCCTACTTTCCAATGCATTCAAAATGAGAATCATATGTTAAGTCTCCGCTTCTATATAAAATATTATCACCCTTTTCAATGTAAAATATGTATGAATATGTATAAGTAAAAGTTTTTTTACAGTAACTCCACACAGTAGGCTCTGTGGGAAATAATTTCCCTCAAGGCCTATATCATCTTTGGGGATGCTATGTGGAAGGTCTTTTAGAGGATAGGAAGGAGTAAACTTGGATCTTGAAGAGTCCTATGTTGTACGAGGGAGGAAACACAGAGGCCGGCAGATCATTCCACAGTCGAGATTCAAGAACGAGTCGTAGAAGCGACCCATTCTCATGTGACAAATGTTAACCGTTCGCAAATGTTGGGAGCGGGTTTTTTCGTGTTTCCCGACTATGCACCGGTGACGAAGGAATCAATGACGCTAGTTCCTCAGAGCATCTTCCATTAAAATACCGGTAGGACAAGGACAGCATTTCCACCTAACGTTTGTGCTCCACTGCAATCCGTTAGTTAAGACAGACGAATCTATCAAACAGACCGCCCATTTCTGCACAGAGTCGAGGGTTTTTTCAGAAATTTTGAGGATCCCGACCAGAGGTGGCTGCCAAATTCTACAGTGGGGTACACTTGCGATTTGTACAGGGTCGGCAGTTCTTATTAAAGTATCTGCGGGATCTGAACAGTACGCCCAACTTCTGAGAGGCTAACTTTAAATTGGCTTCGATGGAGCCCCATACCTGAGCTGGTCATTTGGGGTTATATCGAGCATATCAATGGAGGGCTTGTTGGTAAATTTTTTTCCATTATTGACTAGATTGTCATTTCGATCCCTTTTAGATGTAATCAGACATGATTGGATCGAATAAATGATTGTGTATTAAGGTACACAGCCCAAATTTAAAAACAGAATTAGTATAAATTGTTAATTAGGAACGCATTATTATATAGTACGGCTAGAGAATCCTAAGATAACCTTTGTTATTATGCAAGTGGAAAACTGTTTTGAATGCAGTTCTACGAAATTGGAATATATTTGCAACATCAGCGCAACGTGTTTTGTTTCCGGGTTTGTTTAAACGTTGTATTTGTAAGTTTACGTAAACAACTATTTATAATTAGAAAGCATGAATAATTATAACACCTTTCCAACCTCACCAGAGAGAAAATTGTTATGTATATTTAACGACTAATATTCAAATGAAGGAGTCTGAAATCGTTAAATGTAGCTCTCCTGTGATAACATTTTTTTATCGATTCCTGTATTTCTATAGCTTGTTATCAATAAAACCTTAATTGCTAATAAAACTAACTAAATAACTAACCATCACGCCGTTTTACTGCAGGGGTAGGCAGAGAGGACAGACCACCAAACAACTCGATCTTGACAAACACTTCTTCAATTTATTAGCGTCCATAGATGGCACTGTCCATCGGATGGTTTCTAAGGGGAGGATTATCCCGCTTTCGGGTTCAGCGAGCTGATAGAATATTGCCGTTGAATAAGAAGGAGCATGGCTTCCTGGGTCTCCAATAGATTATACATCAATACCGTGTAACATGTTATTTAATAAATAACTAAGTGTTTGTTGTAAATGAGTATTTCGTTATCAAGAGGTATAATATACAACAACTTTTAACTTGATTCACATTCATTCATTATTTTCTGTAATTCTGACATGGGACGACCCAAGAATTTGATTCCTTTGTCCCCAGCTTCTTTTTTAATTCATATTCGCATCGTATATTCTCCTTACACTCCTTTTTTTATTTATTTGCTGTGCATGCAAAAACGATATAAGTGTTCCCTTGACTTTTTACCCATGATTATACATGGTTTACAAAACATTTGCCTAAGAGATCTCATTTATACAGCATTGAGTCTACCTTTTCCCATCTTCCGTCAGTTCCACGCCCTCACTGCCACACATCAGGGTTGGTATCAGCACTCTATTGTGGACTGCTGGCTTCGCATCTTTGGACAATTTTTGTTAGCGCCAACCACGTTCAGTCCTCCATTAATGGATCTTAATATGCCAATCATAATATGCTAATCAGTTTTTCAATCTCTCGTAAACATACTTATCAAATATCTAAACCATCGACCTGTTCTAAGTATTCATTATTCACAACTATATTGCACATTGACTCTCTCCCTCTTTCAAACACCTTAGACTTCAGACTTAGTTACTTTCATCATTAGCTCATTCATCATACATACATCGTGTATCCTAGATAAGAGGGACTGTAGACCTTCCATGCTATTAGCAATCAGCATCGCAACATAATAATAAATATCCTAGTTCAATAGACTCTCCAAAGGAGCCGAAAAATGAAAATTTGCTAATTATAAGGAATGAAAATCTATAGAATGGAGCATTTGTTTAGGCTTGCTGGGCTTTCTTAAACATTAATTTTCCAAATCTTAGATTTTCTAACAGGCATTGAAGAATTTGATGGATAATAGAAACTTATCTGTGCAGGCTGATAAAAGTCAAACTTCAGCGATTAAACTAACCATTACGTACACAATATATTTTTTCGTGTCCGCAATATATATAGTAGAAACATTTCAACTGCATAAACACATTTTTAGATCTGTGAAAAGGAGCAACTTATTCAAGACATTAAAATCATAGAAAATAAAAATTTTAAAAAATTCTGACACAATATTGTGCAAATTTATGTAGTGAAATTTTTTGCCCATCTGTTATTTTCTGAAAGACCTAGAAATATTTCCCAACGAGTTTAATTCATTCGATCAGATGAATAAGTACAAAAAGTTTCAGCAAATATTAATTTACCGAATAAAATTTTCTCCATATGAAAACCATTAATAATTGAGTGGTCTCTTATGGAAACGACCAAAATGAAAGCGAAAATTCCGAGAAAATAATTCAAAGCTTTTGACGGGTTTATTTTAAATGAATTCTGTAAAGGTTTACTTTATGCGGAATGATTTTATATATGCCTTTGAATATAACCCCACTACTGGTTGACATAAGGCGCTTTCAGGTGGAGTACATTAATGAATAGTTTATAGGATAACGTACATCATACATACACTAATTGGTACATTACACAATCAAAGGAAATTATAAACATACACGCGTACTAAATGGTCAAGTGAGTTCCGGTCAAAAGAAAAAGCAATCATCTTTTCCAGAGCCGTGGAGGGAGAAGCATACATTTTTGGGGTTATTACACATATACAGGTTCAATTGGGTTGAATATTTTGAGTGTACATGGGTTGGAAAACTAATCGTGAATGTGCCTTATTCTTCTTTGTCCCTATTTACCCATTGCCGAATAAAAACTTCCTTTCTGTACTTTCAGTTATGGTCTGTTTTGCCTGACGTGTTTTTCCAGGCATAGATATTTTGTCATAATATTTATAAGTGAAGCTGTGAGGTATAGTTATTAAAAGTGAATCAGTGAAATAATTGGATGAGTTTATTTATTTGTAAGAAACAAACAGCTTTTTATGCAGATTTATATAAAATAAAGTTTTACAAAAGGTAAGCCAACGAAGTTTCTTAAACTAAAAGTAGTTAAGTAATGTTTTAATAGAAATAATAAATTAAGAAGGAAGAGGGGAGAGGAAGAGGAAGATAGGATCGGGACAGGAGATGCTCCCGTATTTATGTATTTATAAATGAAAAGTTGCATGAGAGAAAGCATGGACCACAGCACTTACAAATGAAAATCTTGAGTTTAGTTGATCCGATATTCCCTGAATATCTGTAATTGGTGAATTAAGGAGCAAAATACGTTTTTTCGCAATAGCGCAATATAAACTTTTTTTAAGTGGGAAGAATGAATCGCCGAAGGAAAATATACTAATTGAATCGACTGTTCCAAGAAACACAGCACTAACTCAAATAATTATTTAGTCATGAATTACTGCCATTATGAGCATAATACTAAAGGAGTTGGAAAATATATTTTAAATCAATACATATCTATAGAAAAATATAAAAATAAACACTCACCTAATAATAATATGAACTAGATTTTAAACAAAAATGACATTTTATTAATATATATTTTGGAAACAGATCATTAATTTGATACAAATAAAGGTTTAAAAATTTACAATTAGACAAATTTGAAATTTTAGAAATTAGAAACAGTCAATTAAATATAATTAGTAATATATTTTTTTTAAATAGCCGACTCTTGAATTTATTTTCATATTAAAATTATCGGTGAAAATAATTTCTTTTATAATTTCTTATTAAAATTTAATATTCAATGTTTTATAATAATTGTTTTAATAAACATTTTTGATTAATTACTGCCCTACTTTAATCAATTTTTGTTTTTGTTTATAATTGGTCTATTCTAACATTATTGTGTTCTATGTTTATCATTTTTCTATACACGACATTATTATTTTTTAGTATTCTATATATTCCTGATGTAGAAAGCTTCGCTTTCGAAACATTTTGATACGTAAATATTAATCAAGTGGTTACAAAGTAATTTTTAATTCATTTATTAATAATGACCCACAAAGTGGATACCAATCTTTTGAAGAAATTGCAAGATTTTAAATATTGAAATAACTCTCCCGCTAAATTACGAGTACCTGTAGTGATTATCTTCTTCCTTGGAGCAGTCGAAATGAAGAATGGGACGGTTGGGTTGTTTGGTCAAGAACAAAGGATGGACGAGAATGGGAGCATCATGAGAATATTACAAGTAAGTTTCGGAATATTCTGGAAAAACAAGTCACGATCAATCAAATATTCCCAGCCGGCTGTGTCAACAGGTGTAAAAGGCGGATACGTATGGACGAGAAAAATATAATTCCTTGTAAATGTTGCTTGGAAATGTATGTGCTTTGTAAATAATAATCACGCAACGAGGAAAAAACATCGTAGCTTATTTTCAAAACAACATTTCTGTTTGTCCTATTACTCCACTCCTTCCCAAAATTTTAAGATCTAATAGATTTCTAGTTCACGCTAGTAAGTTCTGCGACAAAAAACATTAAACCCACTTAACTTGTTAAATCAATTCCGCACCAATGATCCCTTATGAAACTTTTTTCAGTTCGATTGGATCTGAAATATTGTAAGACCTAATCTGAACAAACGATTTAATCGAAATTGCTTTCCGACAAGAATCCTTTCTTACCAGGGCTGTAAAACACTTTTAAGATGAATAGTTATGTAGTTAAGCCCTTTAACTACTACTCCGTGATTCGATAAATCAGTAGAAGTAGGCATTAATCGCTACCCGGGGAGTCATTGGGCCTTCGAGGGGTGCTGCGAGGAAAGTAGAGAACTTTGGTTACTACTCGCTTAGGCCTGTTCAGTTAGTGTTCGGTGTTCATCGATTCAACTATATCATCGGTTCTGGATTATTATACGATCCTTTAATCTTATATCCTCGGGGTATTAAGAAGAGACAATGATACAACACGGTTCTGGGATTCAATTACGTCAACCGTTCTCGTTTTGTCGGTATAATACGGTGGCATTCTCCTGTTGATGTCATGCGCTTTCTATTATTAGGATCAAATTAATATTTTCATTTTAATACGGAAAATATTATATAAGTTTGGTTCTATTAACTGTTTACGTTGAAAATGATTCTTTTTTTTATTATTAAAAAAAAATTTGTAACTTTTTTCCAGTTTTTTTATTTTCGACCGTACCGGTTTCACCCTACCACGGGCATCATCAGACTGGCACAATTAAAACTAAATTATATGGTACATATAGCATCGAGGGAATAAAAAAAAGAAAAATATTTATATACATATTAAAAATTAAATTCCGCCATGAATTGAGAGTTTCAAAATTAGAAATAATTAAGAGTTTAAAGTTTTTTTTTATTTGTTATTATATTTTATTCACCCAGCGGGGTAATTAAATTATATTATTTTTCCCAAATTATGAATCTTAATATTGTGGTGGAAGTTTAATACTTTTTAAATTCATTTATTTTAAATCACCAGTTGTTGTACCTATCCAACAAAACGTGTAATGTAGTGCAGGTACTGTAAGGTGTAGTGTACTGAACAGCTCCCTAACCACCTCTGATAAATAAACAAATTTTATTATTACCATATAAATTTAAATTCACAACCCAACCTAATCAACCTTACATAATCTAACCTAACTAACTACCTGTGAGTTTTTCATAAACTAAAACATATAATATGTGCGAGTACTCGTAATCGCCGGAGCTTACCCCCTTAAGAACTTAACCTAACCACCGATAATCAACGTTTTTTTTCCACAAAAACTGCGCTATAAAAATAATTTCATCTTTTAAAAGAGTATAATAATAAAATATATTCTATTAATGATTTTACATAAGTAAATTGATAATTAAGGAAAATATCCGCTGTACTTGAAGAGATATTTTTATTTTTAAATTTTACTGAACGCATAAATAAGTTCCACTTACCCAATCATATCAAATATAGACTTTAAAAATATCTATCGTATGTACTTTATCGCGCATCCCCAAAGTCCACGGACAGATGCAGGTACCTAAGTACGAAGGAAATTGTATTCATATACTTTACGTGTGCATTAGTTCTATTTGAGAAGCTAATTTGATTCATTCTATGTCCTGAAGACGATTCGGCAGAATCGAAACGAGTCGACAAATAAAAAGAAAATAAAAATAAAAGTGGATTAAAAACAAAGTGACTTGTTATTTAATAATTTGATTCAGTCCCACAGTCTTGAATATTTATGTAGTTTTGTTTTCATGTAGTCCCTGTAAATGAAACTCAATTGCTGGAGGTCCACGCAAATGTTTATCTTAGTGACATTTGAAACGTATTAAAAAGTCGATTAAATGATTCATAAGTACAATCGGTTACACAAATGCGGTTCACGCCATAACAGTCCCTGTTGCAAAGCGAGACGTGGGAAACAGGAGTCAAAATTGAACGATCTGAAAAATAACACCGCCGGTGTAATTAGAAAATTAATATATATATGCTTGAGTGTTTAAAAGGAGACAAAACAATAGATTTATTCGTTTACACAAATAATTTCATCTGTGCTCGTGAATGACATTGTGATTACAAAATTTCTGACCTGGGTGTTTGAAAGAACACTGAACAATATAAAAATTATTTATTTTATTATTTCAGTTGTATTATTTGCATACAAAAAAATATATGAATCAAATATATTAGAACACTCACACGTTAATTTACTTATTTTGTGACACCGAATGACTATTTCGTTTATAATTTTTTTTTTATTTGTTGGTTAAGAAATTTGTTAAAAAAAAACATGAAAACGGCTGTTTTTAAAATAATATTTTCGTGTCTTATAATAATAACTGCTAAAAGCACATTTTTCTACGTTTCATGGATTTGTAATAATGCTGCAAAACATGGCTTCACTTTTTGTAACAGCTCAATACTGACGCACATAAATAAACAGCAGGTTCCAACTAAATTAGCTCACGGAATAGTTATCTCACATAAATTGATTTGATAAAGCACGCATGCTCTGCGATATTTTTTCACCGAGTAATAAGGTTCGCTTATGCCGCCCTTTTCTCGTGAAAACAAAAATTGTTTTCGCAGTCGCGCAGGGGAGTGGAGGAGAGCGGAGTAAAGAAAGAAGAGAGAGGCAAAGGTTGGGGGTGTTGTAATCGGGGTTGTAATCGCTAAAGAGGCTCCAGTGAACACGGGGAAGGAAAGCCTTGCCTTAAGACATACGGCGCTAAACCGTTTATCCGAGGATTCTAAGGGATGTTCTTTTTGCTTTTCTTTTAACCCCCGAGTCTTGCGTTGGCGTTGGGGCTCAACGCTCTTTAACATTTTTTGCACATTTTTTCAGAACTACTTGCCGTCTTAGAAAACAACCTTTTCTCATATCACGAAAATGTGAAAAAGAAGTACCTATGATAGAAGTAATGATTTTGTTAGTATTTGTTTGCCCCTTTTAATAGATTACCAAATCTAGGCATAATATTCCATACTTTTATCAGTCTCGAAATTCTGTGGTACAAAATTATATTTCAACACATTAATAACCTTTATTTTATAAACAATAATTATTAGCCTGAAACACTCATCTAAATTGAGAAAACCTTCCGAGAAAAGATAAATGTCGCCGACAGGACTCGAACCTGCACCCTTCTGATTGTCGGTCAGATGCTTTACCGTTGAGCTACGTCGGCTTATCGAAAACCCGCCAAGTTAATCAATATATAATACTGTTTCATTCAATAATTACTGTTTTTATTATTTTTCACCTGTAAACAACAAACTTTATTAGTATGAGAAAGGCTTGTAACGGCTAAATCCCTCAATAGATGGCGTCGAGACAAATTATGTCTACATTTTATTGTTACATTAATAACCGTATAAATAATACAATAGACTAGAGCACAATTACAAAACTCGTCTCAATTTTAATCATGGTTCCTAAGCATTCAAACATATATGGACAAAGAACTGCAGATCATACGATTCTTAGCTGTTTAAATATGTTACCCGCTGAAATAATAATAAAAAAAACTGTACTAAAACTAAACAGTTAATAAAAAATAGTGAAAACTTGGCATGAAAGGAACTATTTGTATTAGGTGATAAGGAAATATAATTTTATTTTCCATTTGTTGTCGTTTATGCTGTTATTTTTTTAAAAATATTTTTGAGTTAGATTCCAGAGAAATATTTATAACTTGAGTTACATGTCTTGATGTTTTTATTTTATATACTATTTTTTTATACATTTTGTAACCTTAACCGTAAGTTACGGCTTTTGAATAACAAGCTCCCGTTAGTTAAACTACAAAAAAGCAGTTAATCGGGACTTTTTGCATATTTTTTTTTTGTCAAATGAAAATAAAAAATAAATTAATTAAACTTCAGAACAAAACAAAAAAGGGAATAAAATTTCAAACATAAACATTTGATGAAAGATATAAAAACAGAAAACGTAATAAATGAATTAGTACTATATCTTGAATTGTGAGCTTTGGCGTCATGAAACTTTTCACAGCTACATTCAGCTCCCTAAATTTAATTGTGGGCGATGGAATTGTGAAACAAAAATTTAATTTCTCGAAAAGAAGACAATACGTCATATTGCTGGTATTATATTTTCTATTCTTATTCTCGAGAAAAGTTCGAAGCTAGATTTATGTCTTCAGTCGTAATAGTGCAAATATTGATTTGAAAATTATTTTTAAACGATACATTTTTTTTAAATAACCTACCCGAATATCGTTAATTTTTTTAATAATGTATCTATATTTGCCGGCTTCTGTGGTTGAGTGGTTACGATCTCCGGCTACAAATCCGGTGGTCACCGGTTCAAATCCCAGGGTTCGCAAGTATATTTCAGATGTTTAATTTGTGTTTTTTCACAAATAATAAGCTATGTGTTTATGGCACGTTCCAGAGTGGCAGACACTTTTAGAATCACCCTGATGAAAGACCACCATTATGAATCGAAACGTTGCTTGAAATGGCTTTAGCCATGTTTGATGACCAGACCGAAATAGCTAGGTACTTCCTAAGCTTCGTCTCACCCATCTACATCATTTCCCCATTACCTTCATCCGCACAACATACCCTATTTGGGGATGCCATAGTCTCACTGGCACCAGACGGTTGAGAAAATAAAAAAAATTTAATCGATGTCACTTTTTCGATTTTTGAGATTTAATGAAGAAAAGTTAAATCATTTTACATATAATAATATTCAAAGAGACGATTCTTTTAAAATGTTTTCTTTGTATTGAAATAACTGAATAGAATAATTTCATTCCAGATAGAGTTATTTCTAGACAACTTTTTTGGAACAAACAAAAAGCTGCTTCAAAAAAAATTTTCATTCCCTATTACCACCACCTTGTCGATCCAAATCGATCATTGGAATTGAAAAGGTTTTTCATTCCATTATTTATTGGATTACGTTATTATCATAATATGTAGGACAATTATATACACATTTGTTGCTCAATCGTAATGTGGTAATGTGGTAATCGTAATCGTAATGCTTGGATCTTTTTAATTGGTAGAATAAAACATTGCTCAAACAACCATTGAGTTCAGGAGCCACCCTTAGTCTCGAGTCCCTTCATATCTGAATAAAACACATACCTCTTTTTAAAGATGAAGAGTTCATTCAAGAAATTCTCATACCTTGTCGTACGCAGTCTAGCCTTGGGGTAAAGATATCAGTTTGTATTACTCCAAAGATATGGTGGACAATCGGAAAATATGTAAAATTAATCCTTATAACTCTTTTTATATTCGACAGCTCAACTTTCCAGCGATTTTGTTTTGTGTTCCCCTCCTTGGTGCAATTTTGGATTATTTAAGACTCAAGTATAATCCTCATAATTATAATAGATTTTCTCAGCCATAATCGAGATATTCATAGAACCTATACATATATGAATCCTTCCAAAAAAATTTAAGTATATAAGACAAAAGGTTTTTATTCGTAGGAAATTATTTAACAGCACACCCCTGCTTACAGCATCTCCAAAATGTCATAGGTCACGAGGGAATTATAAAGGCCTTTTGTGTGGAGTTTAGGTATAAACAAGGTAACATAACCACGGAATAAAATGCTACCAGGAAGACCCTCGGAGAAATGGAGCGATGAATTTAAAGAAGTAGGTGGAGGTCTGAATTAGTAGTCTAAAATAAAGTTCACCGGAAGGACGGGAAGAAGGCTTTTACACAACAAAGGAACGATCAAGGCTACACATGAAAAGTTATAATTATTTGAAGATCTACCGTCTTTAAAATTATGTTTTCGTGAGTCAAGAACTACATCTACCCTTTTTACATCCATTAAATCTTAATTTACAAGACGAGACCTGCAGCAGTACCAACATTATTTGTCGAAACTTTTCATAGAAAAGTTTGCTGGCATCACAACAGCGCAGTTCATAAATGAAAGCAAACACAGCCAAAAGTGAACAATGTTTCCGGACTGGTATATTGGAAGTCGTAATTCCTCCCCAAGTTCTCTTGAAAATTTACTGTGCAGTGGAAATGTTTGAATATTTCTTTAAATGATATTGTTTTGCGTCACAGCGAAAATATTTGGAAGGAACGAACATAACTTGTTTTAAAGTGATCATAAAAGGTTTTCTTAAGAGGAACGGCTGCGCGGTCTATTTCATACAAAACTTAATTTTGGATTTGAGGTCAAAATACTCACCTAAACCTAATGATCCTTTTTTTCATAAAAAGTATATTAAAGTAAATATCTAGTACGGATTAGAAGTAATTTATTTATTATTATGGACCTTTAAAGGAACTGATTTTATGCTATTTTAGAGGTATCTTTAATAATTATTTGGGGGCTAACGGTGATGTAAAAAAAAATTCATCCCGTGTGCTTTGAAAATGTTATGAAATATAAAATAAAAAATGTATAAAAAATATTAAAACAAACAATATGGTGGACTTTAAATTAAATTAAAAACAACCAATTTAAGTTGGACCTCAAATTTTCCGTACATAATAATAATAATTATTATTACTATTATTATTGCTTTTATTATTTTTTTTTATTTATTATTATTATTATTACTATTTTTATTACTTTTATTATTATTATTATTATTATTATTATTAATACTATTATTATTACTTTTATTATTATTATTTTTACTATTATTATTGTTACTATTATTACTATTTTTACTAGTATTATTATTTTCATTATTATTATTATTTTTTTTTTTTTATAGAATACAAACATTTTATGTTTTTAACGAAAACCTGACAAAATTTGAAAAACTTCTACTACCACCAACATAAACAGAAATTTTGCTTGTGCAATGATGGAGGACATGGCTAGCAGAAGAATCGAAATCACGACGCCTGGGTGGGAATCCGATGCATTTGTCAGCTTAGCTACTAACTTGGTAAATAATTTTCTCTAGTTCTTGGGCATCAACTATGTCACAATTTCTAGAAATCATGTTTTTGAGAAGAGAAAATAGTTTATTTTGTTGAACGCCTGAACGTTTGAAGTTTAGAATGTATGCTGAAACTAACTTTAATAATAGATTACGTAAACCGTATGCATATATAAAGTGTATATATATATATATATATATAATCACCTCTTCCCGTACTATGTTGATCTAGTAAGATTTACATGACCTTTGTTGATCTACCTTTAACACCGTTTATCTTGGCTCCGGTGGGATACATCTGCACGAGTTGGCAACAGTGCCTTTAATCATTACCAAGGTTGTCAGTTTGCAACTGACCCCAGTCGGTATGTTCGTCATCAAAATATAAGAAATTTGCTCCAGTTTAACGGTTATTTTTTATTCATTTACTCTCCTTTCGTTGCTCCGATTGATGTATTCGCAGTTTCTAGATACAAGTTGATCTAAAATGAATGTGTATTCAGTTTCTAGATACAAGTTGATCATATGTGTTTTATTAATTTACTCTCCTTTCGTTGCTCCGTTTGATGTATTCTCAGTTTCTAGATACAAGTTGATCTAGAAATGAATATGTATGTAGGTACAACGAAGATTGTAAACATGGGTTGAGGCGTGCGGGGAGAGAGGGGGGGGGGGAGTTCGTCACACGGAAAGAGAACGCTAACCTACGAATTCTCTCAGTCCTACAGTCCAGCCGCCGGCGTTGTTCACCGCTGAGCCCGGCTTTTCGGCGGGAGGACATTTTGCTTTTTAAATATCACCTTTAGCGGGCTGACAAAATGCAATTAATTTGAGAACAATTTCTCTTATTCGAAATGATAAGATGGTATTATTTTGGATAATTTATTCTGTTAAAAAAATATGTGGTAATTGTTTTTAACAATCGTATAAGTTACAAAGGAATAAAAATATTCCGTTCAAAGATGAACAATTAACTTTATCAACGAAATAATAATATGAACCTTTCTAATCACCTTTTATTGAGGTAGGTTAGAAATAATATAGTTTTATTCACACTGTGTTTTATTGGCGATATCAAAAATTATTTTTACGCGAAATCTTCTAATGAGCGAGTAATTGTGATATTTTCTCATATATTAAAAAAATATTTTATGTTTTCTTCAAATGATTGATAACTTTGTGGAGTCATTATTAATTATATAATTAAATATTTTATGGTTTAATCCAAGATAATACTAAAAAAATATAATTATGTAGTTATAAGAAAAATGTGTTTCCTACTAAAAACAATCCCATGACCTTTTTTGTACTATTATATTGTATCAAAAGCATTCGCTTGTAAATGGAGACGAATTTACACTTCTTGGTATATAAATACCAAATATAGATGAGAATTAGATAAAAACTTTTTAATTATCTTACGCTGTCAACTTTTAATTGTATTAATTTATATTAATTCTAATTATTAATTATTTTAAATAATAAAACACTTAATTTCTAATACCGTCCCCTTTATAGAATATAAAAAAATAGAAAATTAACAATTTACAACCACCTTACTTTAGAGACGAACTGTATTACAATAAAAACTTCCACACATACCATACAAGAAAGAAAGAAGATATTAGACAAAAAAAAATCCCAAACACAAAATTGTTTACTGTTACAGTACCTATAAAGGCATCAATTTGTATATAGCTTAGTAAACACTGAATTAAAAAAAAATAGGTACCTAAATTAAGAATATTGAGAGTAGGATATAAAAATTATGTATGCATTAAGTATTGGAAATAAGCAATACGTAAAAATATATAAGTTTATATTAGACCGCATGAAGTGGAACTATTTTAAGTTTAATAAATAAAATAAAATAAATGTATAGAGATTTCATTGTCTGTTAGATCAGCTAATTTGAGTTTCTTCAAATTAATCTTACAGTCTATTTTCAAGCACCGACTTGAGCATACGTTCAATTTATTTTTTATTCATTTATTCTCCTTGAGCATACGTTCAATTTATTTTTTATTCATCTACTCTCCTTTCGTTGCTCCGATTGATGTATTCGCAGTTTCTAGATACAAGTTGATCTAAAATGAATGTGTATTCAGTTTATAGATACAAGTTGATCATATATGTCTTATTAATTTATTCTCCTTTCGTTGCTCCGTTTGATGTATTCCCAGTTTCTAGATACAAGTTGATAGATTTTTTTTACTAATTTATTCTCCTTTCGTTGCTCCGTTTGATGTATTCTCAGTTTCTAGATACAAGTTGATCTAGAAATGAATGTGTATTCAGTTTCTAGATACAGGTTGATCCAGAAATGAATATGTATGTAGGTACAACGAAGATTTTGAACGTGGTTTGGGCCGGGCGGGGAGAAGGGGGGGGGGGGTCATCACATGGAAAGAGAACGCAAATCTACGAATTCTCTCAGTCCCACATTCAAGCCGCCAGCGTTTCTCGGCGTTGAGCAAATAACCGTTGTTCAGAAATTGAACTCTCCCTTATAAGGGAATTCCCTAAAATCCACGGTAGTCGCCCGCTTGTAGCGGGCGAGATGGTGCGGAGCGATACAATAATTATGAGGTCTCTCTTCTTTCAAAAAGTGTGTGTATGCGTTGGAAAGACAACAAACTATACACATTTTTGTCAACTTGAGCAACGAAAGAACAGTTTGTAAGGTGGTAGAAAATTGTTAAAATTCAGATATTTTATAATATTCTATAAAGGGGACGGTATAAATAAAATAAAAGTTAGGAATTAAATGTTGTATTCACTAAAACACTTAACAATTGGAATTTATATTAATTAGTGCAATTAATATTAATTATTAGAATTACAAATTGTCAGCATAAGAAACTTATTTTTATTTTTATAAATTTCATTTCTATTTGGTATTTATATTCCAATAAGGTACCTACTTATTAGTGTGAGTTCCTCTCCATTCACAAGTGAATGCTTTTGATAAAAAGAGTTAAAAAAAAGTTATGGGATTGTTGTAAGTAGGAAACATATTTTTTCTATACCTACGTAATTATTTTTTTTAGTATTATATTGGGTTAAACTATAAGCTTTTTTTAATGTAAGAGAAAATAGTACAATTAATCGCTCATTAGAAGATTGTTTCTTTCGCGTAAAAAATATGTTTGATATCGCCGATAAAACATAGTTTGAATTTTATTTAAAACTAGATTATTTCTAGCCTAACTCAATAAAAGAGATATTTGTGATTAGAAAGGTTCATATTATTATTCCGTTCCTTTGTTTCCATTAAATTTGCATTATCTAAGTTTTATGTAAGTAGGTATTATTCCACGCCGTCATTACGATGTGGTTTTTTTTGTTTAATGTTTCATTTGAGATTTGTTAATATTTTTTCATTCAGCTAATAAATTACATTAAGCCTTCAAAGGAGATCAAATTAATTTGTCTCCTCATTGATGAAGTTAATTGTTCATCTTGGACGTAATTTTGATAGTAAATGATACGACTAAATACTTGAGTCGGGCCATATCAATCTGAATAACAGAAGAGTATATATAAGATGTATGAATATGAACGAAGCAAGGAGTGTGTGCCAAGACAGAATTGTGTGGCGGTCTTTTCTCTCTGCCTAACCCTGCAGAAACGGCATGATGATTAGTTAGTTATATATGGTAAACTTAAAACAATTTTGTTAAAATTTATTACTTTAATTTTTTTATTATTATTTAAATTGGAGTATGTTGTGCGGCTGATGGCAGAAGAGATGAGAAGGAGATTGGTTAGAGAAAGATGGGGAAGTACCTGGTTATTCAGATCTGGTCACCAAAGACGGCGTAAGCCATTTCAAGCAATTTTTATAGAAAATCATATATCGTACAGTCCTCAAACAATAAATTTATAATAAACGATTTTTCACAAAAATAACAATTAATCACTATAAATAGCTAAAATTAGCAATTTCCACCACCAGACAACTAGGTGAGCGGTTACGTCGGTCACCAAATTATTGATTAGTTACGGTGGTTACAGGTCAAATCCAACTTGTGCCGATTTTATTAATTTTTCTTTTTAAATATTTTTCCACGTTTTTTTTTCTTTTATAAATTTTAGTAAAACGGTTTATCGCCAACATTATTTAATAATCATTCTTTTAAAACTTATTTTAAAAAATATATTTTGCACTGTTTTATTCTTATTATAAATTTTAGTAAAACTGTTTCATCGTTTGAACATTAAATAATGAAAACAAATTATAGCGTACCTAACTCACTTTTATTCATGTGAGCACCGCTCGAGCAAGTAAGACTTTTGTACCCCAAAATGGGGTATGTTGTGAGGCTGATGGGTAGAGGAAGGTGAGGAAGTACCTGGCTATTCATATCTGGTCAAACACGGCAAAAGCCATTTAAGCAATTTCATTTGATTAATTTGTGTTATTTTACAATTTAGTCAATTAACACAACATATATACTGGCTCCAGATTTTTTTTACTTTAAGTCCACATATATGCAAGGCCAATATCATATTTGGGGATGCTGTGTGGAAGGTATTTTAAGGGAAAGGAAGGAAGTTCAGGGCAAGAAAAAGGTATGAGGGGTGGGTACGAATCTGGGGGTCAGTGCGTCCAGGAGTGACGTATGAATCCATCCATCCCACTATCACTGGTACTAGGCAATGATGGGTTGAAAGAGTCTGGTTGGGGAGGCCAAACCTCACCCCATAAACTTGAGCACCCTTGCGAAATCACCAAACTTAGCGAATCACTTGGAGTGACTTATAGCAGAGGTGTTCGTTATCCATTAAATGATTCCCGGGGTGGCGGTACCTACACCCGTCTCCTAAATTCAATTTCCTAAGTTGCAATAAGTTGGGACTCTTGTGCAGTATACGCATAGAAAAATCATACAGAATTTCATACATACTTGATTGTTAAGAGGAACGGCTGCGCGGCCTGTTTCAAACAAAATTTAATTTTGGATTTGAGGCCAAAATACTCACCTAAGACTAATGATATTTTTTTAATCAAAAAGTATAGTAAATATCTAGTATGTATATCTATATCGTATTAAAAGTAATTTATCCATTTTTCTATTACGTTATGAAATAGAGGCCCTTAAACGAATTGATTTTTTGCGTTTTTAGATGCACCTTTAACAATTATTTGGGGGCTAGCGGTGATTTAAAAAAAAGTTTTGGCCCATCTACTTAAAATACTCTGAAATATAATATTAAAAAAAATATATTTTCAAAATAAGCATTATGGTGGACTTTAAATTAAATTAAAAACGATCAAATTGAATCTCCCAGGTTGAAGGGAGTTGGGACTCTTGTGCGGTTGGCACTTTTGTGCGGAATTCTCATAGAAAAATCATATATCATTTCATGCAAACTCTACTATTAACACCTGGACAAATCTCACCTCCATGAACCCGGACACCCCTGCTAATCCACCAAACGAATCTAACCACTTGGTGAGACCTATGACAGAGGTGTTGGTTATCCATCAAATGGTTCCCTGGGCAGCGGTACCTACACCTACCTCCTAGATCGAATCTACCAGGTTGAAAGCAGTTGGGACTCTTGTGCGGTTGGGACTCTTGTGCAATTGGGACTTTTGTGCGGATTCTCATAGAAAAATCAAATATCATTTCATACAAACTCTACTGTTAAGACGTGCACAAACTTAACCCCCATGAACCCGGCACCCCTGCTAATTCACCAAACGAATCTAACCACTTGGTGAGACCTATGACAGAGGTGTGGTTATCCATTAAATGGTTCCCTTGGCAGCGGTACCTACACCTGCCTCCTAGATCGAATCTAACAGGTTTAAAGCAGTTGGGACTCTTGTGCAGTTGGGACTCTTGTGCAGTTGGGACTCTTGTGCAGTTGGGACTCTTGTGCAGTTGGGACTCTTGTGCAGTTGGGACTTTTGTGCGGAATTCTCATTGGAAAATCATATATCATTTCATACAAACTCTACTGTTAAGACGTGCACAAACTTAACCCCATGAACCCGAGCACCCCTGCTAAGGCACCAAACATAGCGAACCACTTGATGTGATTTATGGCAGAGGTGTTGGTTATCCATTAAATGATTCCCGGGGCAGCGGTACCTACACCTGCCTCCCTAATCAAATCTACCAGGTTAAAAGCAGTTGGGACTCTTGTGCAGTTGGGACTCTTGTGCAGTTGGGACTTTTGTGCGGTATTCACATAGAAAAATCATACATCATTTCGTACAAACTCTACTGTTAAGACCTGCACAAACTTAACCCCCCACGGACCCGGACACCCCTGCTAAGTCACCAAACTTAGCAAACGACTTGGGGTGATCTATGGTATAGGTGATTCTTATCCATTAAATCCCGTGGCAGCGTTACCTACACCCGCCTTTCAAATTTAATTTCCCAGGATGAAAGCAGTTGGGACTCTTGTGCAGTTTGGACTCTTGTGCAGTTGGGGCTTTTGTGCGGAATTCTCATTGGAAAATCATATATCATTTCATACAAACTCTACTGTTAAGACGTGCACAAACTTAACCCCCCATGGACCCGGACACCCCTGCTAAGTCACCAAACTTTACAAACGACTTGGGGTGACCTATGGTAGAAGTGTTGCTTATCCATTAAATCCTGGGGCGGCGGTACCTACACCCGCCTTTCAAATTAAAAGTCCTAGGTTGAAAGCAGTTGGGACTCTTGTGCGGTTGGGACTCTTGTGCGATTGGGACTCTTGTGCGGTATTCACATAGAAAAATCATACATCATTTCATACATACTATACTGTTAAGACATGTACAAATCTCACCCGGATGAACCTGGGCACCCTGCTAAGTCACCAAACATAGCGAACCACTTGATGTGATTTATGGCAGAGGTGTTGGTTATCCATTAAATGGTTCCTGGGTGGCGGTGCCTACACCTGCCTCCGAAATTGAATCTCCCAAGTTAGAAGCAGTTGGGACTCTTGTGCGGTATTTGCAAAAAATCGTCGAGGTAGTGTTATCCAACGAATCGTTCCGGGGCGGCGGTACCCATACTCGCTAAGAACCAGATATACCAGTTGATAAGCAAAGCACTCTGATTTAAATCGTATCAACAAATGAGCACGGTGAAGGACCACGTGCACGCCTTCGATAAACAAAGCGTCTGATTGGTTCATTCAAATCGGATCAACAAAGGGAAAAGTGTAAAATGTATATGTGATGGAAAAATGGGCGTGGTTTACAGCAAAATCTATGTGACGAAAGTTGATCTTTTGGATCAACGTTTATATGCCTGCTTTGGTATTGGATCAACAAATTAGGGTGGATCAACAAATTCCTCCGGATCAACAAATTCCTGGCGTACCGTCGCGTCTGATCAACATAGTACGAGAGGGGATCTCTATATATATATATATATATATATATATATATATTTTAGAGTCATATTTTTCACTGGAGTTCCTTATTGCTGATGAACAACATTTGTCATTTTTTTGTTGATATTGTAACCGTGTTTTCAAGAAAAAAAAAGATGGCAACACTAGCCCAAATGTCAACACAGCGTGTATAATAATAATAATAATAATCCATGTTTATTTCGATATGTGGGGAGGTTAGTGCAGTCCAACACATTCCATACAAAATATCCATACAATAATTATAAAAAAAATGCAAAATATGTACAAGAGTTAAAAAAATAAAAATAATAATTAGATAGTAGGTGAATGATACAGGTATTGAGGTAATAGTTAATTTGTGTGTTTCTGGGATTGCATTATTTTATATTATTTACAATTGATGAAACGCGCGATGAAGTTACCTGTCGAAACATGCCACTTTCACTTTGGTCATTTTTAGACTGTGAACTAAGAAAGACATTTAAGAGAAAACTGCCTTAGAGAGTCTTATCGTATGCTGGTCGTCTGCGGTTTCTTTCCGGTTCCCTTTACCTAAGGCTGCGGTATTCGGTTTCACACCCCCCGCCATCAAATCTTAGGCTTTCAAACGCCTCTTCCTCCTCCACCCTATTAAATTTGTTTTTAAAATAAGGGACGATATAATTTTATTTGTAAAATCTGTCAAGGACCTACGGGTAGCCTTTTATCCCACATTTAGGCTGCTCTCTGACGGTCCGGTGAGGAATGAACATTTCACTCTTTACTGCAGACACTGCACAGAAAGGTCAAGTTTGCTAAAGTAAGGTAACGGTTTGCAACGCAGTCCATTGTGGGACTTTTCTGCGCAGTGTCTTCAGTAGCGAGTGAAATGTTCATTCCTCACCGGACCGTCAGAGAGCAGCCTTAAGTTCTCAGAAGATATATTGCAGTTGTTTGCATCGTATTACAAACTATTATGGTTTGTTATAAGATCTAGCAAACAGTTCACTAATCCCATGACATCTATGTTCAACTGCATTATGCGGTCCAAGCTAGAATATGCATTTGCCGTATGGGCCCCATGAAAAAAAAAAACCGATCAGTGGCTGAGTTGGCATCGCGTTTGGGTTCCACCCAGGCGTCGTGCGTTCGATTTTTTGGCTGGCTAAGTTCTCCATCACGACACAATCCACATCTTTCACTTACTGTGATTGTAGTAGGTATGTATATCAAATCGTGGTACCGCTCTGGTAGTAGTTGTTTGGTACAAATAATTTCAAATAATTTATAATTTTGTCCGCTGTTACTGCAAGGGCCCCACTCCTAAACTGGAGACTTTGGTAGCGCGTCTCATAGAGCAAATCTTAATGATGCGTAAATTACGTGTACTCGCCGTATATTCTTGCATCTAGATGATATCTTAGATTTTTTGTATTGTTTTTTTTTGTAAATAAAGAAAAAGATTTCAAGGTAACGAATAACCTGACAATACTTGAAAATCTCCTACTACCATCACAGTAAGCGGAAGATGTTGCTTCTGTCGTGATGGAGGACATAGCCAGCCAAGAAATTGAACTCAAGACGCCTGGGTGGAACCCAGACGCGATGCTAACTCAGCTACTGACCGGCCTTATCAAATTAATTCACACCATTCTGATTGACTTTAATGTTGAAATGCACTTTGTATCTATATTATATATATATATATAGTAAATGCACGTGATGGTTGTTAGTCTATCAAGATACCTACGGCATTACGAATGCATTGTTCTGTTTATTTTTTTATTTTTCATAAAGACGAATATTTGTGTTATGCAATAAGCGAATACGTTTATAAAATGTTGAATTTCATTTTCATACTTGACCCAAATGTCTGTACTACAGATGAGATAGCAATGACGGAGAGTGACGGCACTCCCCCGTACGTGCGACATGCGTTACGACCGCGTCCAAATCACGTTCATTGTTTGTTACGGCCGGTGCGACTGCTTTATCGTAGGTGCGCGTCATAACTGTGAAATATCGCTACATAAAAGGACATCTGTTGACATCGTGAAAGCAGGCGGACAGCGCCTTGCGTAATGTTCATTAGTATTATGGTTCTGGTCCCCGCTAAGTGCCGCGTGAGGTGGCACCATATTGTTCAATGCCCGTCCCTGGCGACTCGCGGTTATAATTCCAAATTAAAACTTAAAAGCTTTCCGTCGTATTGTAACACCGCGTGGTTTGGAGCCGAACTAAAAGCGTAAAACTAAACCCCGTTTCACCCGGGGATAACCACCGCCCGTACTAGGTGGTATAAAGCATACAGCAATTAAATTCAAAGTATTGCATAATTATTACGGTGATACGACATCATTAAGGCTATTACAGTAATTACCCAACTGCGTAATTACGAAAATGGGTAGTGGGTAATTCTGTAAGTAATGCATGGGTAATGGTAAAAATACGATAAGTAAAACAAACTGTGCCATTAGAACTATTTGATTTATTCGAACAATTCATCAAAATAGTAATGAATATTAAGGGCCAGCACTCAAAAATGACCCAAAACAATACTTCGGTAGATTTTTCAAGCAATACCACAAATGATTTATTGTTAAATTCTACTGCACATATATTTGCTATCGTATTTCCACCATGAGCTATAAAGCTATGAAATATCATAATAACTTCTAAAAACAAAAACAATAAAAGTCAAATTTATCAACCGAAGTAAGATAGCAACCACTAGCTTAAGGGCCAGCCTTCAAAAATTGACTTAAACATCACTTTTCAGGTTGCTCAAACTGAAGCAATATCACAAATGATTTATGTGTATATTCTATACGCGTAGTAACGAAAATGTATATGGTGTCAAAGGACAAAAATCTGCCAACTATAATTCTTAATTTCTATGAAATACGTGTTTGAGAAGTTGAAAATCAATGAGAACAACGTTGAACGTTTTACCCAAAATTATACTACGTTTTTACATATATTTTTATAGATTACAGTTTGAGAAGTATTGTCTTTTAAAACCTTGTACATTTTACTAATTCGCCTTTTAGAATTAACACACAAATCATCCATAGTATGTCTTGAGTTAGCAACCTGCAAAGTGCGTTTTTTGGGTGCTGCCCATTAAGGTACCTCACGTAAAGCACCCTAGCGGCAAATTTGAATTCTTAAAACAACTAATGTTGACGTGAGTATTAACTTTTTTCACTAAGGTACCATAAAAAATCTCGGAATTAAATTCGTAATTACGAAAATACTGAAATATAATTTGTTAATATTGTGATACGACACCATCACGACCATTAAGGTAAGTAATTGCAATTACCATCCTACGTAATTAGTAATAATTGCCAACATGAACAACGGCTAGTAATTTCCAAATAATGCGCAAGAAGTAGTAAAAACTTTACTTATTTAAATAAACTAGAAAATTTTAATAACTCAATTAATTGATCTACAAATTACACAAAAGTTCCAAGGATACCAATTAAAGGTTTCTATTTTATTACAAACTTGTTTTATTACCCGATTTCACCTCATAATAAAAAACTTTTTATTTTTAGTTTTTTATTAAAAAATATGGCGTGACATCTCATTTGAATCAAGTTTGTGCAGAAACGGGCCGTCTGTTTGATAGATGGCACTATTTTAACAAACGAATTGCAATCTTTAGACCCCCAAGAGCCAGGTGAGAATGCTGCCCTTGATCTACCGGCATTTTAATGGAAAATGCTTTAAGGAACTGGCGCCATTGATTCTTTTGACACCGGTGAATAGTTAGGAAACACGCCAAAGTCGCGCCCAACATTTGTACATGGTTGACATTTCAACCTCTTGGAATAACAAGGGTCCGTTTCACACGGCAATGTTATGCGATAGTGAGCGTTAAAGTTATCCTTTATAGAGCAAATTATTTGACGGCCTCCGTGGTTGAGTGGTGACGATCCTTGGCTACGAATCCGGAGGTCGCGGGTTCAAATCCTGGCTCGGGCAAGTAATTTTTTTTTTATTAAATTGTGTTATTTCAGAATTTGTTAATTAAAAATAATATGTAGTATATTTGCGGCACATTTCAGAGTGGTAGATACTATCAGTGTCGCCCTGGTGGAAGATCACTATTCAAAATCGAAAAGTTACTTGAAATAGCTTTAGTCGTGTTTGGTGACCAGATTTGAATAGCCAGGTACTTCTCCACCCTTTTCTTCCCCAATGCATTCAGCCTCACAACATACCCCAAATGGGGTTGCCATAGTCTCACTGCCTCCAGACGGTTGGGAGCAGCTGGGACTCATGTGTGGTATCACATAAAAAATTGTCGCTTGACATTGCTGTGTCAGATGGAGCAATGTTATTCTAATTTGTCACATGAGAACGGGTCATTACTACAACTCATTCTTGAGTTTAACCGCCTGGATGTGGAACGATTTCTGTATTCACTCTTTCCTCTCCTCAAAAAGACCCCCCACACAGCATGCCCAAAGATTTTTAGGAAATTATTTTATAATTTTTAGAAATTTTACAATACAACAATTTTAAGGTTCGACATTTTTTGCACCCTATTTTTTTTGATTCGATGAGGTGTTTTACAAAATAAACAACAAGTCGATACAAAAATAGAATTCTAAAATGTTACAATCAAAAAGCCCTGTTTTTGCAAGTATTCTCCCCAAAATAAAGAGGAAAAAAAACTATGGTATAATTCAACGAGTTATGCGGGTATTTAGCACGGATGTGGAAAAGGGTTCATCTTTATTATAAACCAAAAAAAATGCTCAAAACTATTCTTCCATATAAAACAATGCGTAAATACAATTTTTTTCACGACCCTTCCGCTGATTTAGGATGCCAACGGTCCAGCCTGAAAAACGCAAGAGTGCGTGACAACATCCAACCAACGCAATAATATATCCACTGTTTATATAACTTGTATTTTCCTGCTCATAAGATGGAGGTTCTTTCTGTTGCCGTAATAATATGAAGGTTTCATTCTATGGCTTTATGCGGGTTCACCTCCACAGAAAATCTATGTTAAAAGTGGACAACCAAAGAACATAATTATAGTTGAGTTTCACATTTAAAGATGGCGGCACATGAACTTCGTAGATTTCATTTGACTTACCAAGCTGGCTACATGTTAGGCTCATATAATCTTGGACGTTCTGCGTAAATACACAATTTTTGTATGCGATTATATAATGCACTGACTAACTAACCCTGCAGGGAAAGACGACAAATAGATTTGAAAACAACACTCAACAACTCATATCTCTTTTTAAAATTTGATTTCAGGTATACTCCTCTATTATTATGACACTTGATATGATTCGAATCTAGTATTTTACGTAACCTTTCGCTTGTTGCAATGTAAATAGAGTAGTGATTTATCGCAACGTATCTTACAAATGCATTAAATTTGGAGGTTTGTGTAGCATTTTTTTCAACAAGTTTAAACATAAATCAATTAGAAATAACAACACATTAGTGGGCGTAAATTTTTATTTACTTAATAGTATTATTAAAATGTGAAAAAAAACAAACAGAAAATTTAACAACTGTCATAAAATGCAACACAAAAAACCTAAATTATCCTAATCTTCGGTTATTAATCAAAAAAAATAGTTTAAGAATTAATAAATTATGATTAAATGAGTTTTATAAAATCATTTGCAAAGTTATATAGATGTTTATACGATAAATAAAACTATTATTTTCTTGTAGTTAATTTTTTTAATGAACCACGATCAGTAGCGATGTATACGTGGGATACATTATATTATAGCTTTACTTAGACTATTTTTGTGACGGTTTTCGTCAAAGTCATGAAAATAAATCGTCTATATTTTTCGTTTCACCTGACATTTTTTTTTTTTGTTATTGGCTTTCACCCATTAAGGGCGATCTCGGCCATGTATAATCAGTTAGATTTTAAATGTACAGATTGTTCTTAAAATTAGTTACTTTTAAACAAGATATAATATTTGGGCAAATAAAATTGAAGCAGATAAGTTAGATAAGTTAAACAGTGTAAATTTATGTGTTTTTAATCCCCAATGACTTAAATTTTAATGCCATTTTTATAAATGTATTTTGCTAATAAATTGTTAATTTGGGGGGAGTTGAGACTTAGAAGGCAGGGAATACTGGTAGGGAGATCAATTTTAAGTTTTACCAATTCATGCATAAAATTTGGAAATTGGTCATTGATAGGACATTCAAAGAAATTATGGTCCAGAGTGTCCTCTGACCCACAATCACAGTAAGGCGAGCTGACTATGGAATCTGGCGAGATGACTAAGACAAGAAGTGTGACCTAGTCTCATTCGAGTTATGGAGGAAATATATTTTTTTGGCATGCAAGTGTATTTATGAAACCAGGGCTTGACAGGAATAAACAGTTGTATTAATGAGTACTGATGACCTTTTGTTAGAGAAGCTATTTTCCATTCAGAGGACCATTGAGTTTGTATTTACTTTTTAGAATAGGGAAATAATCTCTAACTGGAACAGGAATACCATTTAACGGACCGTGAACAGTGGCTTCCTTAGCAATGGAATCCGCTATTTCGTTTCCAGTAATACCTAGGTGTCCTGGAATCCAAGCCAGGACCACTGACGTATTTGATAGTGAAATGGAATACAGGAGGTCTCTGATAGAGCAGATTAGGGAATCGCTATTAGAATTGAGTGGGGATGAACATATTTTTTGTAGTGAGCTAAGCGAATCTGAAAGAATGAGGGCGTTTCTAATATTGTGCGATTTGACAAGATGCAGTGCTTCTATGATAGCTATGCATTCAGCAGAGAAAATGGAGCATTCTTTGGGAAGTTTGTGTGGGAGACTCATCTTCCTGTGTGGAACATACACACTGGCCCCGCAATGGGAATCCTGACTGAGTTTGGAACCATCTGTGAATAATTTTATATAGTTTGGCCAATTGTTTTCAATAATTTTGTTAAATTCTACATTATTTGATTGAGCTGAATTGTTTATATTTTTTTTGCTTATTCCTATAAACTGGTGAACCTTGGGATAGAAGGTAAGGCTTTCATAGGAACACGAGTATAAGGGAAGAGATTCGTTACGATAGATGTTGGTGGGTATATCCAGGAAAGAGTTATAGCAGTCATAGAAAAGGGGGGGGGAATGTTTTTTCCAAAATGGATTTGAAATAACATCATACTTTAAAGATTGAAGTTTAGGAATCAAGGGATGGGATGTTATCGAGCATGTTTTGAAAATATATTTTTCTGCTAAGCATCTCCTTCTTATATGCAAGGGGGGTTCGGAGCATTCTACTTGCATTGAGTTGATTGGGGAAGATTTCATGGCTCCTAGAATAAGACGAAGAGACTTTGACTGGATCTTATCTAATTTATGTGAATTTGAAGAAGATATTGAATCAAACAGGCAAGATCCGTAATCAAGATGACTTCGGATGAGGGCATTGTAAAGAAGTTTAAAAGATGCTGGGTGGGAACCCCACCACACTCCGGACAGAAATCTAAGTGGATTGATATTGCTTTCACATTTTGTGATAACATGATTTATATGGGTGTTCCAAGTAAGCTTGGAATCCAAAAACATTCCCAGGAACTTAACTTCCTTAGAGATAGGGATGACTTCATCGCCAAATCTCACCTGAATATCAGGGAGCTTTCGACGACGGGTGAAGATGACAACTTTGCTTTTGGAAGGAGAAAGTTCAAGGCCATTACTATTTAACCACGCCAAGAGTTTTCTAAGAGCGTTGTTGATTGCTGACGCTGCGATGAAAAGATTGGGGGATATTTTGTAGAACGTTAAGTCATCGGCGTATTGAAGTATATCACACATGAAATGAATAGATTTTTCCAGATCGAAAGTATAAATATTGTACAGGATCGGGCTTAGGACAGACCCTTGCGGGAGTCCTTTGAATATGTGTCTAACGTGGGGAGAGGATCCAGGCCCGTCTACAAAAATAGTTCTCTGGGAGAGCAAATTAATAATGAATTGGACCAATTTGGGTGGGACGCCAATCGCCAATAATTTTTCTTTTAGAATGGGGATGACAACATTGTCATATGCTCCGCAGATGTCTAAAAACACTGCTATGCAATATTCGTTTTTAGAAAGTGCTAATTTAACATCTGTCACAAGAGAAGAAAGGTTATCAAGGGTACTTTTTTCTAAATCCAAACTGCGAAGGGGAAAGGATTTGATTTTTTTCTACGAACCAGTCCAATCTGTTCTTAATCATCCTTTCAGCCACTTTGCATAGAGTAGAAGAGAGAGCAATCGGTCTATAGCTTGAACCTAGACTAGGATCTTTGTTACTCTTGCAAATGGGAATGATATTTTGGATTTTCCAGTCTGGGGGAATAATACCAGAATTCAGAAATAAATTGATAAGAGAGAGAAAGTAGGAAAGGGAACTGTCATCATTGTGACTGATGAATATGTTCAGAATTTCATCTCTGCCTGGAGCAGAGTCTTTGAGGTTTTCCGAAGCTCTCTTTAACTCCTCTATGGAAAATGGAGCATCTAACCATGAAGACGAATTTGGGGTGAAAGATGGAATAGGTACTTCATCAAGATTAGGGACATAAGAGGGAGCTATTTTGCTAAGAAAGTCAGAAGTTGTATTATTTTTTCTGTAAAATACGTGAATAATGTATCTCTCAAATACAATCAAAGTCTCTTTTATCTGCCAAAACAACATTTAAAACGTGTATATACCATTACGAATGTACATAATATGTAATATATCAAAAAGTAAAATAAAAAATTATTGGTCGTTCAATGTGTCTCATGACAGATAAATTGCGACAAGTGAAGGGGTAACTTCCATTCGCGTGCCACACACCGATTTTTTGAAAAATCGTATCCTGTGTATATGCTCCAACATTTCGTATTCTTGACAATTCAATTGAGAAACGCTAGCCTCGCTTTCTTAAAAAAAATTTGCACGTAGTTATTATAAATTATTTTAATCATAAAAATTTCGTCCTCCGTTATATATGATACATTCCGATGATTTTTTTCATTTAAGCCCAGGTACAACAATTTTCATTGAAATAGTTTAAAAATTCCTGTCGTTTAATATTTAACATAAATACGTATTTACAAAGTAGATAACAATAAAAGTCGATCACCAAAATAATAAAAAAAACATTTAAAAATGTATTTTTCATCTTCCTCTCTAGGATGTACATAAGTCTATGGTTCCCCCCAATACGGGGATGAGTCGGGGCTACTTATGAGCCCACAAATTCATGGGGCATGTTTGTTTCTCGTGTTATGAGGCACATTCCTCGAGACGTGTTTAGTGGAATATATCTGTGTTGCTGGGAAAACCATAGACAAAAATAGTATAATTAAATTGCGGTGCGTGATCTTACATTGCAGAATAAAACCTCTTTACATAGTGTTTATTTGCAATTCAAACAATGAAAGCGTACGCAAATGTAATGTAGGAATTACGAAGGTGTACATTAAGAAACCTGATTTACTTTCCAGTGAAAACTGTTTTCTAAAGATACTCTCTGTGTTCTGGAGGGGTAGGCGGAGAGGATAGACCGCCAAATAACTCAGTCTTGGCACAGATTCCTTGTTTTATTCACACTCATTATCCTCTCATATATATACTCTTCCGTTATTCTTAACTCTTAACATGATTTGATTGAAGTATTTGATTCCCTTGGTCTTGCCACGTCTTTCACGGGCGTCCCCGACTTCTTCTGCCATTGACTTTTCGCATGACATATTCTCCTTACACTTCTCCATCCGTTCACCTGATCCAAATGTTCAAACTATTTAAGCGTTCCTTTCTCAATAAAACGTACAAATTAACATAAGAAGTTAATTTGTAATTTAATTTGTTAATTTGTATTAACTTAAGAAATTAATTTGTACGTTTTATTCAAACTTGCACTCTTTTAGGATCTCCCTATTTTTGTAACAGAATAATATATAGTTTTACCACACATATGCGCCAGGGATCTCATTTCCACGGTATTTAGTCTACTCTCATCCTTTCCCTGCCAGTTCTATGACTCACTGGCATACTTCAAGCTTGGCATCACCACTCCATTGTGGACTGCAAGCCTTTGGGGATAACTTTTTAATGATGCTTAGTAGGTACCTGATTCGAACCACCTGACTCCTGCACATACATACAATATGTTGCATTATTATCTAGTTATCAATTCAACTCATTTTGGTATTGTTAATTTTTGCTACATAATATTAAGAGGATCGGCTGCGCTGCTTGTTTCATACATGACTTAATTTTAGATTTGAGGCCAAAATACCCATCCAAACTCAATATTTTTTTATAATTAAATTTTTAGTAAATATCTAGTACGTATGAGAAGTATTTTTATTTATTTTTCTTTTAAATTATGAAGTATATGCCATGAAAAAAACAATAATTTTCATAATTGTAGAGGCAACTTAGAAAATTATTTGCGGGTTTATCGTATTTAAAAAAAAAATCGAATATGCTAAGTAAATGTGATTACTTAAAAAAAAACTTTTTTTCAGGTCAATATTTTAAATTATGTACGGAAAAATTTGTGTTCCAACGTAAATTGGTTGTAATTTAATTTAAAGTCGACCATAATGCTTATTTTAATATATTTTTAAATTTAAAAATTTATATTTCATTATATTTTCAAAGTAGACGGGATAAAACTTTTTTTTTTTAAATAATTGTTAAAATAATTGTTAAAATCGCGAAAAATCAATTCCTTTAATGGCCTATATTTCATAATGCAAAACAAAAATAATTAAATTACTTCTAATCCGTACTAGATAATTACTATACTTTTCGACCAAAAAAAGATCATAAGGTTTAGGTGAGTATTTTGATCTCAAATCCAAAATTAAGTTTTGTATGAAACAGGTCGCGCAGCAGTTCCTCTTAAGTTCAACAAAGTTTTTAAGTCAAATATGTAAATGAGAATATTAAAAAAAAAATACACATATATATATATAAAAACCCTAAACGAGGAAAGGAAAAAGGACATACATTTGGTTATAAACAACTTAGTAAAGTTACTTTCTGTACTTACTGAATAAAATATATTTAATATGTTATTAACTGTTCGCTGCAACCTCTTCGGAGTGCATCTTTGAGTTTCGTCGTCGGCTCATAAAGCTGAGTGATACGTAACTCAATCTTATCTATATAGCACCAACCACTACCCATCAAACACGTATAAATAATCTCTTTATACTTAATTATTATACTTTTTTCTAGATAATATTACCATAATATTATATCACTAGATTTTTCGCTTGTATTTTTGTTTAATGAAACTTAATATGAATTAAACTTGTCAATACAACTGTCCTAAAACGGGATATGTTCCTAATTAGGGAGTAAAAGCTTTTTTAAATGCTGATGTTAAATAATGTGTGTTTCAAATAATTAAAGATTATTTTTATTATTGTTATTAATAGGAAAATAACATAAATAAATGTACAGGCTCGTGGTTTTAAGATCGTTTCCAACCGTTCAACATTATTTTCCTTTTCTCATTATCATTCTCCCCCGAGAAATTTTTGAGTGGGGGTGCCATACTCCCAATGGCTACGGAGAACGGTTCTTGATCGTGTAAAAATGGCATACAAACTTGAAAATATAATTTTAATAAAATTATTACGAAATATTCAAATTAAATTCAACCGAAGGCGTTCTGCATTCCGCAAAATTTTAGTACCTCAATGGAAGAGATATACCGTTTTATATTATGACATATTTTTAGAAATATCTCATGTTTTTGAATACATTTTTTTTAGGAAGATATTTTCAAAAATAGAAAATTGATTTCTGTGCCGAAAATATTTTTTATTAACTTGACGGCACGGGTCTCGTCCGCGCGTATTCTCGTTTTTGGATTTGTATGGAAATTTTCGGTTGTCGTTTTTGTTTTGTACTTTAAATATGTATTTTTCATTTGATTTGAATAAATTTTTAATTTTTGTAAATTAAAGCTCCATAATTACTGTTCAATGTAAAAAAAAACTGTACTATCGTGAGAAGCTATCACTTTGTGGTTATTCATTATAATTAAATGAAACAATAAATCTTTGTTTAACCAATTTTTATTTTATACGTCGACCGGTATCGAAACAACCGTTCCATCATCAGGGCAAACCATATAATATCTTAACAATATTACAAAATTATGGCATAGCATATATATTAGGTGTCACAGTGGGGGTGGGGGAGTGACTAGGGATTAGTAAAGCGTGGGGAAAGAGATAGAGATTGAGGGAAGGGTGAAACGAAACGTGTTTAAGATTAACCTTAATAATAATGAGTCTATTATTTACAGTAAAAAAAACTTGTCTTACATCCCCATTTTAAATGTTTCTTTTCACCCCTCCATCAATCTCTTTCTCTTCCCCTAGTCACGTCCCCACCCTAACTGTGACACCCATGTGATACACACGTTATGCCATAATTTTGTAATAATGTTAAGTTAGTATATATTTTGCCCTGATGATGGAACGGTTGTTCCGAAACCCAGAGTGGAAGATACTCTTAGTATCGCCCTGGTGAAAGACCACCATTCAGAATTGAAACGTTGTTGAAATGGCTTTTAGCCGTGTTTGGTGACCAGATCTGAATAGCCAGGTATTTCCACACCTCCCTCTTTCCTTTCTCCTTGTCCTCCCCAATACCTTCAGACTCACAACATTTCCCATTGGGAATGCCATAGTCTCACTGGCTCCAGACGGTTGGGAGCAATTGGGACTCTTGTGCGGTATTCATATAAAAAAAAAGAAACTGGTCGGCGTATAAAACAAAAAGTGCTTAATGTAAAGGTTTATTGTTACATTTAATTAAAACTGTTATTAATTATGTGAATGCGAAACCGATCGGCGATGAATACATAAGCTCATCGAGAACCAACCATTTATGATTTATAAATTCTATTATTAAAGTTTTTAAATATGTAAATAATTTTAATACTTATGTTTTACGATGAATAGAACATAGAAGTACGTACGGTAAAGCTCAAACATCTGACATTTTAACCTCAAAAACGCTGTTCGAGGCATTTCAAATAGGGAAATCGAGTGCGGCAATTTTTTTTTTATACTGTTAAACTTTAAGAGCTGGACGAGCTTGGCATCCACCATAGGCTATCAACTGTCTGCCTACAGTATATCCTCAGATTATTTGATCGCCAAATCGAGAACTCCAACCCAGAGAAGCTCATGACCACTGGTGAACTGGAAAGCAGAAGAAGCAGAGGAATTTCATCGATGCCTTGGAGTGACCAAATTTTGCAGGTGTCTGGAATGTCGGTGTCCGTATCTCTCACGCACCGCAGAATCGCAAGGAGTGGAGGAATCTTGTACACCAGGGAGATCATAGTGGGGGTACGATCTTCAGAAATGGGGAAGCGACTCAAGAAGAAGAAACAATAGCAACGAGATGCTGACATTCTGTACATTTTTCCAACAATTAAAATCGGTTAAATTTGAAAATAAGATATCTCACAAATTTTTGCTTACAGTTCCATTGAATCACCAAACGACCAAATTATCTTCAAGTCACACCCGACAGACCATAGATACGGAGCGTTTTGGCGTGCTTTCAAAAACTGAAACGGTAAAAATTATTTTAACTCAGAAAATTATCTTTCAAAAATAAAATAAAACTGGTATTTAAGTTAGAGCGTTAGCAAATATATATGTATTTAATGAAAATAAAACAATAACTTTGTTTATAACCACGAAAAATTTATTTATTTTTATAAAGACCGACCGGTTTCGCTTAACACAAGCATCATCGGGGTACAAAATTAAACTACATGCGGGTACACTTTTAAATATGATTAAAATTAAAAATTTAACATCGTCTTAAATTTATCCCGACCTTTACCCCTTTTTAACATCTTTACCTTAGTTTTATAATGATTTGATGTTGTTTAAATTATTACTATATTTCGTAATATCATAACGCGCTGAACAATATAAAAGATTTCCCCTTAAGCTATTGAAAAAGCGCACGGAAAGCACCAGCTTGTTGAAACAACTTGTTTTAGACGCAATTATTCGTAGGTACATATTAGGAATATCTAATTTGAAGTATATGTATGAAAGCTCCGGGTTTTTATCCTTTGTGTTTGGGTAACGAGTTTCAGAGTCAGTTTCGATCGCCTACTAATGTTTTTTTAACTTGGCCGTATATATTACATTGGCCGATCAAAAATTCACCTCCTCGTAAATACATAAAACCCATCAAATGCGCATCATTAACTCTGATTCAATGATGAAAACGTAATTTGGATATTAACTACAAAGGGAAGTCCGGGGGTATTTACAAAATATTGAGCGATTTTGGCCGTATTCAAATTAGGGGAGGAACGGAGCGGGCATTCAATTTCGGGCAGAGATCAAAGGGCGGTAGGAAAAGGCTCGAATCACCGGAAAATACACTAAGGGATGATGATTTTAAAAGTGTAATGAATAGCCCTGGCTGCTTTGTACGTGGAGGTGTGGATGCAAATATAATCAAGGTCTGTTTACGTACGCCTCTCATAGACCGGGAAACTGTTCGATTTTCTGAAAAGGGTTTGATCTTCACTGGAAGCGAGTACGTTTTTTAATATAAAAGTTCGGGGAAACGATTTTAAGACCGGTGAAATTTCAGAACGATGGTAGAACTTTTTTTTTATTAAACAAGGTGCGTATTCTTGCAAAGTAAAGCAGAGTTCATAATAATATTACGCATCATCATCTCGTACATGAATTGCATTTTTCATTGAACACAAACACATTTCACAAACAGTATGTTCACATTATCAAAACAATATAACACATTTAAATAAATCAATTAAGAAAGCATTATCAGTTAAATACGAGGAAACACATTATAAAATTAAAAACCTCAGGGAATATTGAATTTTAATTTTTTTGTAACTAAATCGGTTTTAACGATAATAAATCATTATTTAAAAAAAAACCGTCCAAATTAGAACGGGGTGGGAGAGAATAAAATCATATAAACAAGTCGTCACAATGTGGATTATCCGCAGTTTAAAAATGGCCTTGAACGCCGAAAAAGCTGTCACAATAATAAAAAAATGTAAATACTTGCAGAACTTAACAATAACACTATTAAATTCGATTTGCATTAAATTAAAATATATATATATAAATTGAGTTCTACGAATTAAATTGAAAAACAATTAACAAACATATTAATATATATATAAGTATTTCAAATTCATTGATATTTTTACATTTTATAAACTAAAAAAGGTCTTTATATCCATTGCAAAGCCCTTTACTAAGACACGTACTAATTTTACTTTATATGGGTTATTTATTTATTTATTGTATAATATACGCCCTATATGGGCTTTTACATATAAATTTAGTTATAATAAACAGGTGCAAAACACATCACATTAGGTTCAAAGATAATATATCGAACTAATATAGGAATAGCATACTGTAAGTACCATTCTAAGTAATAAGTTCAGAGGCGAAAAATCAAAACATACCTCACATTCACTGTTACTTATACTCTTATAATTAGACACATATATTAATAATTATACAGGATGTATGCAATAATCGTTTGTTTGTATTTGTATTCAGAGCAGTTGAAAATGTCTACTATATCTGAATATGTATTACCTACTGTGGGAAGTCGAGGTACCAATGAATATTTGAATGACTCAGTTCTGAAATTATCGTTACAGTTAACAAAATTTTAGATCGAGTAGTTCTAGTTGGGATATTAAATGTAATTAAGCTGACGATATCAGGGCTGTCTATAAAACCATTAACAATTTTGAAAATAAAAGTTAAATCAGAGACAATTCTTCTATCTGATAGTTTTAATAATTTTAGTTCTTTCATTAAGTGATTGTAATTTATAGTTTCAATAAGTAAACCGAGTTTATAGTTAACGTATCTTAGAAATTTATTTTGAATTTTTTCAATGGAGTCGGAATGAATTTTATAGTGAGGGGACCATATATAAGAATTATATTCGAGTACGAACTAAGGATGTACGTAAGATCAAAACTTGATTTCGCCTCTGTAATTTGAAATTCTCGAATTATTTTGATCGTATCGAAAATATCCAACATAAATGTATAAATCGCCTATCGTTTGGTTTTAGTCATCACCGGCTTGATCCCATTGCTCTATTATAAACGCAGAAAAATCTCTGATACCTTATTCTTATACAAATTTGTGAACTGTCTTGTTGATTCATCACATCTGTTAGAAATGATTGCATTTCGTTGCTCTGAACGCAACACCATATGGACATATTTAGCATTAACGAAGCTGCTTTCAAACTTTGTTAATAATAATAATAATTGGATGATTGTATAGCGCCGTTTATGTGGGGAATCACCTCAAGGGTGCTGCACACATATTACTTGCTTGGGTTTATCTTGCTATGTAACAGATACAGAAACATACTTACACTTACCTGACAGGTCACTCCATATTAACACGTTATATTATAAAGTTTTAGCTTGAAAAGATGTAATTTAGTACGCACAGGACACAATATCAGAAAACACTGCACATTGCAAGATATTGCAGTTACTATTTTATTCTTATTTGTTATTAATATAATATTATTATTTTTGGTGCAAGTATAGTGCAAACTTATTATTCATTTTATACATCATGTTTCACCAAATCTTGCTGTATAATACGAATGTATACATTTGTAATTAATTTAAAAATGATTTTTATAAACAATAATTATTAGCCTGAAACACTCATCCAAATTGAAAAAAACCTTCCGAGAAAAGATAAACGTCGCCGACAGGACTCGAACCTGCACCCTTCTGATTGCCGGTCAGATGCTCTACCGTTGAGCCACGTCGGCT